>JAHZNG010001558.1:0-10601 GCA_027744375.1 Orchesellides sinensis | reverse complement strand
GAAGTTAAATTACCCGCATGTATTTTCATCAGATGGTGACAACATGACAAGATTATTGGATTTGGGGTAACATGGTTTATTTTTTGACAGATTGAGGGTTTTTATTGCCATCTAGGATTGAGGTTGAGAGTTATTTATGTGTGTATATATATATTGTGCTTAGTTTATGTTAGTCGTAGTTTGAGTGTATTTTTACATTAAAACCACATAAGGCCTCTTTTGAACCTAAACAAGACATACCAATATGCTGCCAATGTATGTTTTTTTCTGAATGCATGTTGTTAAGTATTACATGGTATGTGTTGTAGGAGGTGGATAGAGAGAGAGAGAGAGAGCATAGAGCAGGAACGCACGGTTCTTTGAATATTTCGTCCACGCCGGAGAGAGGTATATTATCACAGTTGGAGTAGTAGAAGAGGCTGTCTTTCTTTCTCTCTTGTGTAGAGTTGAAATTTTAATTAAATTTAAAAAGAAGATTTACTGATTAATTGAAAAAAAAAATCATCATCATGGCTGAAGATTGGGAAGGTACACCAATGGAGACTAGTTCAGCACCTGGCGTTGTTCTTCAAGCTCAGGCTGTTTTAGCTGAATTGCCGGAAATTAAGTTGTTTAACAAGTGGAGCTGTGACGATGTTCAGGTTTCTGATATGTCCCTTCAGGTTTGTGTGTGACTTCATATTTGAAACTTTAATTAATTCGTGGTTTATTTTTATTTGGTGGATTTATTAGAATATGATTATTAATTTGTGTTTTTGTGAATTTTATGTGTGTGTAGGACTATATCGCTGTTAAGGAGAAGTATGCAAAGTACCTACCCCATTCTGCAGGTCGGTACCAGGTCAAGAGGTTCAGGAAGGCACAGTGCCCTATTGTTGAGCGACTCACTAATAGTCTCATGATGCATGGGAGGAATAACGGGAAGAAACTCATGACTGTCAGGATTGTTAAGCATGCTTTTGAGATCATTCATCTTCTTACTGGAGAGGTTAGTTATATTGTGTTACTACTTCATATCTTGTTAATAATTTTAATTATATGACTTTACATTCGTGAGATTGTAAATAAATGGGGGGATACATCATCTTGTTGTTTATTTTAAATTATTTTTGTGTAAGTTTTAATTTCTTGTATTTATCATGAAACAATAATAATTTTATATTTGATTTACAATATTAGGGCTCTTCAAACTCTTACGCGATCAAGAAGAAGGATGAGTTGGAACGTGTTGCTAAATCCAATCGTTAAGAAAAACGTTTTTAACATCTTATTTTGTTTATATACAAAGAGTATTGAACATGATGGAGGATTATATGGTTCAATAATAAAAAAAATTCCGTACACAAAAAGGATTCTTGTATTGTTGATTATTTATTACATGGCATTCTTAAAAAATATTGATTTTTTAAAAATATTTTTACGTTTAAAACAACTTCGAATGTGTGTATGTGTTTCTTTTCATGATTTACAAGGAGGATGATGAACTCGGGTATTATTTATGGTGGTGGTTGGGTACCTTTTTTTTTCATAACCGTTATTAAATTATGATGATGATGATAAGGGAAGAAGACTTCTTTTTTTTATTAAAAGATGAAAACTAACAGAAAAAAACACGAGAAATATGTTTATATGGTCGTATTTTTTTAACGTGATGTTGTTGATGATGATGATAATGATGTCGCGTGTTGTTGTTGCATTGATGTATATATGTATGTATACTTTGGCTTCATAATTTATTCACACGACCACACATGAGTGGTGATGGGATGTACCTCCGTTAGATTTATTCTTTAGTCGGGATTTTGGTTTGTAGCGTTCCAGAAATGTTAGTTGCTTTGCGTTTATTGCGCCGCGGCGTTTTCTACATATATTTAATTTTTAATTTGTTGTTAACGTTATTATATTTTAGGATATTATATATATGTAATATAATTTAATAAGATTTGTATATAAAAGCTTACAGACGAATTAGTTCGACCGCATCTTCATATTTCATTCCTAGTTCCATTAGTGATAGGGCTACGAGTACTGGGGCTCTTCCTAGACCTGCTACACAATGTACTGCTATGCAGGATTCTGGGCTGTCTGTGAACTGGGTGCGGACCAAGTCGAACCATTTGTCTATTACCTATATACATTATTTCAGTTATATTAATAAAAATATATATTTATTTTTGATCATTTAATTGTACATTTTGATTTATACTTTTTATCAATTATATCTTTATACGCTTAGGTGGATTCGGGTAGATGATGTTATATTTAGGTATGAGATAATGTTTGGCTACGTGTGTGAAATTTAATTCTGAAATAATAGGAGGTGAAAGATTTCATATATGCACCGGTGTGCTAATTATTATTATCAAATATCTCCAGTGGAGAATATACACATATATCCAGAATTTTTTCATAATTTAATGTTTCCCTTGTGTATGTGTGTAGTGTGTAGTGTGTACACATCCGCGTTTTTATTTAAGCGATTCACATTCACACATGCATACAACAACTTCCATGAATTTTTTTTGTAAACTTATAATATATAATCATCTCGTATTCTTCTCTGGACTTTGTTGAGCAAGCATAACTTAAAATGCATGCATGTATTTTTGGAACTTTTAAATGATCTTTCATAGTTTTGTTTCCGTTTTAAAGATAAACATATATATATTCAAATTCCTTGAAAATGATTAGTAGTAGTAAGTCAATAAAAATAATTTTTCCAGTGATAGTTAAGAATGAAGGGGCTAATATTCGCTAACCCATATATGTGTAGTTTTATACAAGTTCGGTAGATGTAAACTTACGCACCCTATAGACAGTTCACCCAATTTGTTAATTTTTGTCAGATTATGATGATCTAGGACAATAATTTTGAGATTGCAGAGGGGTGGAAATTCTCTAAAAATTTGGTTTCCAGGCTACAAAGTCACAAACTTAAAATTAAACCGACGAATTTCCATGCCCGAAATCCCAAAATCGTACCTTTATATCTGTGAGCATTTTTAACAAGCATGGTTACCTTACTAGGTTGCTAAGTTCCTTCTATATGACCTTGGTTTTATACACACACAGTGAAGACTAGCTAAAAAATAATAATAACACTTTTCCTGAAATGGAATCATATTGAGCATTAAGGAAACTAAAACTAGCTATATATATTAGGAAACTATTTAAGTTCGGATTTTTATACATAAACTTCGGTTTTTTACGTTAATCCTATATGACTACTTAAAATAAATCTATCGTGATTACTGGAATATATATATACGATATATATGTAAGACGTATATATACACTATATAATAACATAACAAACATTCTGCAATATTATGATGTAATATAAAAGCATGTATTAGTTGCTCAGGTTACTATAAAACCATAACTGTTATTTACATTAACTGCTGCAAACTTTTACATTTACCAAAAAAAAAATGACAAGAAATGTAAACAACCCGAATCAATTTTCCTCCAAAATATTTTAAAACTGAAAAAAAGAAAACGCATATTAGGTATGTGTATATACCTCTTGAGGTGGTGCCTGTCCATCAGCAAAACTAAGGTCGACTACTTGAATTCCATTTTTGGACAACTTATCAGGTGCATACGTGGACTCACATACTCGGACCAGTGTTGCGACCTTGTACCTATAAACAACAAGTAAGCGTTTTAAAATATTGCATCTTTTCCATTTAATATTATATATAATCCGTTGCATATATAAAATATGCATATATGAAACACAAACGAGACACAAACCTAGTGAGCTCCTCAACATACGTATTCATCCCGATATCATTAGGTCTCTCAGTGATAAGAAACCTCATTCCTTTGTAGCTGATCTCAGTACAAGCTCCAGGAACTCTTACTACTGAAGACATTGTTATTTTTATATGTATATATAAATATCCTTAAAAACTAGATATTTTCTCTCTCTCTCTGTTTGTCTGTGTGTATTTTTTCTCTTTTTGTGGCACAACGAAGAAATCACGAAAGTAGTCTTTCTATTAAAAAGGAAAGATTAAGTTAAAAATTTCTTTTAGTTGTGATGTGTTTAAAATCATCCAAGAGTCTTTTTAAACGTTTTTAAAATATAATAATTATTCTCTCTCTTCTTCTTGAAAATAAGGATGCGACGAATATATATACTTTTTATGCCCTTCTTTTTTAAAAAAATCGTATTCTTCTATTTTGCTCTTTTCCAATATATAATTATCCTCTTTTAATAATATAACCTAACAAGTAAACTGTACGTGTTCAAGAGAGAAAAAAAAGGAACAAAACAAACAAACGAAACAAAAAGAAAAAAAAATGAAGAGAGTGTTTTTTTTATATATATATAAACTTATTTGATGTAATTGTAGTCTTGTTTAACAAGTAATCTAAAAATCCCTAGTACAACAGTTAATTCTTCAACTACAATTTGCTTATCAATCAGCTGGTTAATCAGCAGTTGTTCTTGTGTCACGTGTTTGTCTGTTGTTGATGATGATGATACTGATGCCCCGCCTCCTACTTCTTCTACTACTACCCCCCGTCGTCGAGTGTTTGACTGGAGACTGGACAAGAAACTCATTAAAAGTTGAAGGGTTCTTGGGAATCTTTGTAGTAGGATCGTTAGGTTATCCTCTTCTTCTTGATGATGATGATGATGATAAGATGTTGTTGTTGTTGGTGATGATGATGATAAGATGCCCGTAGTAGTAGTTGTTGAGTTACGACCACTGGTGCTCTTCTTCGTTTTCATCAAAGCCATATAATAATAGTTTTTGTGACGTGATAATAGAAGTCGTTTAACTTTAAATGTTATATATTAAAAGTAGCTCTTTAGGGTCGTTGTCACGATTGTAATCGGTGTCGTGTACTTTGATGATGATGATGTACATTTGATTTTATATAACTATTACGTTTTAATCAAGAGAGGTAGGTGGAAAACTATTTTAAAGGTTTCTTGCTCTTTTTATTAATTATTATTATGTTTCTTGGAACTTTTTTGTATTTCGTTGGGTTATTGATTTGTAGAGAGAGAGAGAGAGAGAGAGAGGATGTGTGTGTGCATGTTTCTTTTAGTTTCTTGACCTATTCAGATGATAAGTACAATATTTTTTTTTATTACAATAGAGGTGTTTCTATTATATATATATATTTTTTTTTATGGAAGTACTGAATTTACGCGCTGGTATACCTCTACGTCTTTCTCATGGGTATTTTTTTTTGTCTTTTTTTTACCTTTATATAAAAATGAAAGAGAGAGACTGTTTTTTTATGTGTGTGTTTGGGTATTTTGGGTATTGTATATGAGTATTAGCTAGCTGGTGGATAGATATATTTGTAGGGGTGGGCGGTTTGTTTGTGTCTGTTATGATGAGGAGAGTCCGATTTGTTACAAGTATATATGATATTTCGTTTAGGTATATATATGAATCATGAGATTACGATGGATTGATTGGATACAAGAAGAGGGGGTTTGAGGGTTACAACACGTGACGTCGTTTTTCTGTGTTTTTAAGGGTCATGTTTAAGCTTTTGGAGTCATGTGTATATATGCCATTAAGGAAATGGATTATGGCAGGGATTTTAAAGCTTTGTTCTTGGGCTACGGATATACGTAGTAGAGCCATGATTAGACATACAAACCACTGCTGGGTGGGATTTTTTAAAAATCGTTTCGTCGTCTTGATGGGTTTCTAGATATTATGGTTTCTATTTCTTTGCGTTTCGCTAATGATTACAAAAATTCAAATAATTGTTAACGGCTGATAATAGAGCCATTATTAAGGGATGAAGTAAAAGTGGTAGTAGAGTTATCTTTTCACAGGGTATTTTAAGCAATGAACTAAAAGGTTTTAGCAGAATTTGTTACACGTCGGTTTATTGAACTGTAAATTGTATGAGTGATTATAAAATATTTAAAACAATTATATCATATTTATCACGCATGAAAGTTTGCAGATATTCAGTAAAGCTCCTTCCAACAACACATAAAGATTTGAAGATGCATGGGTTTTTTTGTACCTCACCTCTACAAATGACAAACATATGGGACGAAATAAAAGAGAAATATGATGATGATCCAGATGATCTCAACATAGGACTAGATGTCGTCTCTGCGTAAAATAATCTTTTGGTTGTGTGGTTATGATGCTCAAGAATTTATTTTTGTGTAATATGAGACTAATGCTTGAAAACCAAACACTATTATGCAAACAAAATAGTTGTAATGACCTGATACATACATGAAGTGTGTATAAAATATGGGCATTTAAATACATAAAATTTTATGCGATATTTTTATGGGATGAAACGATAAGAAGACTTTTAAACACATAAAGTTTTTTTTTTTTGTTTTAGGTACTTTTTTTTATGGATTTTTAGACATTTAGAACGAATTAATGTATTAACAAAAGATGTTTTACAATCCAATTCATAAAGTTTTTTTTTTTGTTTTAGGTACTTTTTTTTATGGATTTTTAGACATTTAGAACGAATTAATGTATTAACAAAAGATGTTTTACAATCCAATAATTGACAGTTAAATGGGTTTGTGTGTACAAACGTTGGTAGATGTAGTAGACGCACATTTGTAATCAACCATTTTCTCAGCTTTGATCCTATCTTTAGTGACAACTTCATATTCTGTTTCGTCAAATTCTATATCAAATGCATCGTTGTTGCTCACATCCCTCTTCTTTCTCCTCCTGTATGTTTATATACAATTTTTGCATACATATATATAAGTAAAACGCATTTTTTTAAAGAAACTATTGTCTATACAAGAATCATATTTTTACGTTTTTAAAAACTCATGAAATGGTACATACCAAACGTTAGATTTATCAAGTGGTGGCCTGTTCATAAACCAAGGATATGCACTCTTCGCTCTGGAAGAAGCAACACAAAGATCAATATCATGCATAATCTTCTTAACATCCCCAAGAAGTCCTCCGTACAACTTTGTCCCGTCCTGACCAAGATTATATCCTTTGAGCCAAATCTCTTGGATTTGGTTAGTGAAGAGTGGGAGTAACGCAACTGTGTATGTGTGATGGTCGTTAAAGTATTCGCTGAATCTCATGAAGCAAAATGAGTGTGTGCTCACGAGCATTTTCCATACTGTTTCGATTAGTGGTTCGGCGATTGTTGAGTCGTTTAGTGATGATGAGGCGTAGTTTGGGATTGTTAGGTTCTTTTGTTCTTCATGTTCGGTTCCAGGGTAGTTTACCGTTATGTTTGACGTTTCGTAGGGCTGTTAATATTACACAATATTAATTGTTTTGAAATTTAGTTGTTTTTTTTAATAAAAATTTTGGGTGATTGGTTTCTTAAATATATTACAAAATGTTATTATATGTATATACTTACGATATGGTTATCACATATTTCAGTGTCTGAAGCATTTGCAGTTATGTTTTTTAAAAACACGTGTGGTTTTGCTTTTGCTTTGCAGTCTTGCATTGCGATCTCGATTCTTTTGAATGCTGAGTATCCGATGTAAGGCTCTTTGATGTGGAACGTTTCCAGTTGGAGGTTCACGAATGAGTTCATTGCGAGGTCGAAAAAGTCTGGGTTCACGACTGTGCACGTTCTCTGTAATTTGTTTGTTTAAAAAAAATGGTCAGTGATCTTTTTTTTTTTTGTGATTTGAATGGATACCAATGCTAAATTTTGGGGGTAATGGGCAAAATTTGGGTTATAGGAAACTTTGGGAGGTGTTGTTTTTCAACTTGAAAAAAAAAAACATTTAAATCTTCTGCTACAAGATATGTTTTTGTTTTCATGAAAAATTGTATCATGAGTTCTTGAATTATATAACCGTTCCTTTAAGGACATAATAATCATCACTTTCTCTCTGTATATATTGCATGAGAATCGTCGCAGTTTACACTTTGATAATTTTAATCATAGTTGGTTTAGTTTGTTGAGAATTGAATGAAAGACTTAGGCATGGTTATTATATAGTCGTACGCACTTTTAATAATCGTCGCGAGGTACATTTTGTGTAAGGAACGAATAATGATTACTAGTTGGGGTACTGTGAGAATAATGTCAAAAATATAGTTTTAAAACGACTATCATATTCTTTTACAAATAAATTACAAGATAATTTACATGTATTGTAATCGGCGCGAGATACAATTTGTTAACAATAAAATCTTTTTGGGGTATAGTTTGACAATGTAGAGGACAATGACAGTTTATAAGCACCGATTATTTTCTTAAAACCTTTGGTTATGACTCTATAGTCTTATCAGCATGTTTGTAAGATAATTTGGATGCATTGAGAATGGGCGCGAGAAAAATTTGTTTGCAAAAAATCTTTTTGTGCAGTTTGACAATAATGAAGGTAGTTGAAACTCATTATTACCTACTTTCATAAAAACCTTTGAGCAAGACTTCAATCTTATGTTTGATCATGTTTGTATTAAGTCGATTCGTAATTAGTCTTCATGTGGAACTGCATTTTTTGGAATCTTTACAGTTTACAATTTTGTTATTGCTTTAACTGAAAAGTGACCGATTAGCGACTATTTAGAAATGAATTGGTGACAAGATTACTACGTTATATAAACGTTATCATAAACGAGTATGAGTATGTGTACGTACGTATAGAAATTCGACGCGAGATACAATTTGTTGTGAAACAAAAAATTTTTTAGAATACGTAAATATAAACAAATGTGCCTAATGAAACAAATTCAAACTACTTTATAAATATATATATAAAAAAATCGTCCTAACCTGCATAATCTGTTTGGTGTATTCAAGCAACTTGATAACAGGGTACTTATTCCTAGTGCTCCCACTATTCTCAACCCCACTCCCATCCCCATGTAACCCAGTAAGTTTCGCAATCACACCTTCAATATACTGATTCATCTGGTTCCTCATCAGCTCATGTCCAATCTCAGTCCCAGAACTTAGAAAGTCCTCATCAGTTTTATCTGTTATATTTTCTGCACCAGAAGGACCACCACCACCAGGTGTTGCTCGTTTGTACCTAGGGTATCCACAGTGTTTCATGAACTTACTTATCAGTAGTACTACGTTGTCCTGTTCTTGCTCTCCTGTTTTTAACTCGGATATTCTGCTGATAGCTCTAGTGTTTTGTTTTATGAACACGCATGCGCCTTCATTTGGGACTTTTAGGATTGTTGGTGGGGATGAGCAGTCGTCGTGTTTGTACCTATAAAGTGATATTATTTGTGACAATTTCGTTTAAAACATGAATTGAATCATGTAATTCAAAACTTACAGTCCTTCGTTGAAACAAACACAAGGATCAGGTTCTTTAACATCGGTTAGAATCACGTCATTTGTTTCTTCATTGCACATCCTGTCGTAGTGGAACGGTTCTTTAATAGATGGGTTATTGTAACCTGATGATAACGCGAATATACTCGCGTACATTAATACTTCAAACCCTATCATGTTTTTTTTTTCGTATACTTTTATTTAAGAATGCAATTTTGTGTGTTTCTTGTGTAGACGATTTTTTTTAAATGAACCAAAACATGAATACATTTTTTTCATCAGAACTAAAAGATTTCTTAGAATTTCACAATTTTTTAAATGTTGATGAAATAAATAACTTACTCAATCATTCTTTTACGCAAAATTTCATACATATATATGTGACATAATATATATTTATATACTTTATTCATATTCGATTGTCAAACACACAGTTTCGTTCATTTGTTTTATATTCATATATATATTTCGTTGCACAAAAGATAAGATTTGCACAATTGAAACTACAAATGATGTAATGATGATTTCAGTATTTTCATAGTGTTGTAACACATACAATTAAATATGTATTTTGTTAAATACTTAATATGTATATATAGAGAAATAGGGTTTATGGTTCTGTTTTTTGATTTTTACTAAATGGCTTGTTGCTGAGTGTTAAAATAGTAGTAATTCTGTTTGGCCTCGACAACGAGAAATTCAATTTGACTCTTGGTCATGTCTACGTAACAATCTAAGATGAGTCTTGCGATCTCCTCGTGTGTTAGTCCATCTAGCTTCTTACCGTCTACTGTTAAGAGGACTTGGCCTGCTCTCAGGTTTGAATGGAATGCTGAACCGTCGGGCTATAAAAATTTTTTTATGGAAACAACAAAAAATTATGAAATGGAATTAATTATTTTTTATTTAGATTCTTAGATTTAGATAGATTATTTAATTGGATTTTAATAAGATTTGATTTTTTTTCTTTGCATACATATATTGAAATGATATTGAATAAGGTATATATATGATCAATACACACAATCGTGAAAGTTATTATGTTATGTTTTTCATGAGAATTGCGAATGATTATAAAGATATACTTATACATATATTGGAAGAATATATTAGGATTGTCATTCATTATTCACACGCTTTCACCACTTTCTTTTTTTTCAACTTGTTGATATTTTTTACTAAATTTTACTTTTGGCTGGACATTTTTCAAATGCTTATAGCTCATTCCAAGGTAAATCCAGATAGTAGCACGCGTGATTGTTAAATTGTCTCCATGGACCTTGGCTCATTCATGATTCAGAGAAAGTTTTTCAAAATCGTTTTCTTTATTGATTCGTGCACTTTGTACTGGT
>JAHZNG010001557.1:0-19154 GCA_027744375.1 Orchesellides sinensis | reverse complement strand
GTTGATCGTGGGTGAACTATTTCCGCTGTATGTGTGGGTACAAGGTGGTAATTCATCTTCCTTCCCATCAGCTACCTAACAGCATCTAAACTCGCATATATTTAATTGTGAGTCCTCATAGATTTATACATAAATTAACCTATTTCAAAATACAGTGGACTTTGTATAGGGAGAACACAGACAAGGAATACACGAACTTGTTTATGTGACTGTGTCTTTTTTTGTGAAAACGCATTACACCTACATGTTATAATGTAGTTTCTGTTGCGTGAGTCCAGCCAAAGTTTACAATATAGAAATCGCATGTCGAATTGGATCGCAATATTTGTAATGTTGGTATTTTATGCTTTGTTATGTAAAATTTTTATTTCAAAGTAGTATAGTGGATATGTATAATGCAATATAATTCTGTATTGAAAGAGACACAATCTAATTTATTGTGAAAACTTGTTTTTACTTTGATCCTAAATATGTTAGATTGAAAAAGCCATACCAAATATTAGTGAAAGTACTTGCCTCTACCTTAACCTTCCGGCTTGAGAAACCACAGAATCGTTATATTTTGTCGCAATAGTCTGTCCTCTGTTTACCTATCTGCTATGACAGAGTTACATATTTCCTAACCGTATTTTCAATGAAAATATTGCGTTCCCTACATCAAGGTTATTCGTTGTCAATCGCTTGCAGAAGATTTCTGTGATTATAGTAGTTTGTGCTTTTTAAAATGCACATAAAATATGGTCTAAAGTCTGACTGAAGAACACAATAAAATTATTATCTTGAATTCTGGTAGAGCATCTTATTTGTTATGTTGGAGCAACCAGACTACACCAAATGCAAGCACCATTTTCTAACCTAGGTCCTATTTGGAATGGCTAAGAATCTGCTAACAAAACAGCCTACGCTACGAAAGGCCATAAAACTAAATTTTGCTATGAAGAAAGGAAACAGTTTTGTAGTCCATTTAGAAAGCAAGGGACAGCAAGCCTTAGGTCTTGATTGGTTTCTTTCCACAAAAAGATATAAAAGCAACACTGTTGCTCCAAATACGATGCGATATGCCTGAAGCTTTATCTTAATATAGTCGTAGAGTACAGATGACAGAGTAAGACAACTCCAAAACCAATCCTTTGCATATTTTATTATGACATGAGAGTTAGTCATTTACACAACTAGGTATATGTTGCCTAATAAATGTACGTAAACCACAATAAAAAGAACATCTTCGCAATAACTGTTGATAGTGGCTAGTTCGGGAACCTCTGCAATGCAGGGTTCACGCGCATTACTTTTAGATCCATACTTATACAATGACAATGATGAACAGAAAGTGGATGGGGCATGCTTGAATGCATGCATTTTTTGGGGTTGTAGACGATTACCACAAGCGTCGATTATGTCAGTTAGTAATGTGTAGAAAGATGTCATGCCATCGTTAGTTTATTATCGTAGTCACCACCAAATTGCAAAAACTACCAATTACTTTCCACGCATTCATTTAAAAAATATCGATCTATTTCCTTTTATACCTCCAACCCATTCCATGGCAGTAATTATAAGAGAAGAGACTAAACATAGTTTATTCTCACAATGGAATTACAAATTAAGGTTAGTTTTTACTAAGTCTTATCGTAACAAAATGTTTAATAGCAATAATGAAAGCTAAGCGATTTTAACAGCCAAACTGGAGAATTATGGCAAGAAAATAAAAGTATTTCAAATGCCAAGAGATGCTACAGGGACGGTATTAAATTTATCTTCATCACAATATGTCAGTTCGTATATATTGGTTTAAATATCAATGTATGTAAAAGGTTAGCTTTTTGAATGTAAATTGCTTTCTCCCTACAGAGACGCAACAGAACGACAGCTTTTACGAAAGTAAAAGTATTGTTGAAAAGTTGTGAGACTCATGAAAAGACTATGATTAATGAGCCTGAACTCCGCAGCCATTTGTCTCTTACTGTTGCATATAGAAAAAGCAAAACCCAGAAAGTAAATATTATTTTCAAATGTTTTATTTATTTGTTGGAGTCGGTATTTGATATTTCCAACGTTCATTTCATGTGAGAGCATACTTTCACTAGATTAGGTCAGATGAAAGAAGAATCCTGGTCTAAAGCCAATTACAATTTTTGAGTAAATGAAAATAAATGCAACTAATTACAAAGTCAAGGCATATTGTGCAGCAGATTAAATTAACTATATACTATAACGATACGCCACAAGCTATATAAAATGCTCTTGTAAAATAATTTTAAATAAAAAAAGCTTGTATACTAACTCGGTTGAAAACCCTAAATTCGACAGGGGGAATTTCAATTAATGTGGTAGCTAAACATGAGTTTAGTTATATTGTTTGAGGAAGCTAAATCTTTATCTCCCCACTAGTATAACATCGCTTGCTCGCCTAGGTTTCAGGTCCAGCCCTAGTTTCAAATGACGAGGTGTTGAGAGTAGTCGTATTTGAGATACATACATCCTTTGCTTACATTTGGAAAGTTTATTTTTCACGCTGTATGCCCACACCTCAGACGGAGGTAGTTTTTCGGAACTATCGTAAAACGGTCTTAATTTCCGTGTCAAAGAAGTAGCAAAAGAAAATCAATTTCTTTTATTACCCAATACATTGCGTCAAGTTATATTATTCCGTCACATATCCCAAACAGGTCTTCGAGCATAGAAGCTGCATTTACTCACCTTGCTCTCTGATGCGATCCGCAATGATGGTAAGAATAGTCCACAGTCCACACACCCCCAAATCACTTAAGAAAGTTTATACTCTTCTCTACGATGAACCTACCACTACAAATTGCTTAAAAATGTAATAATACAAACATATACCTAATATGAGTTTTATGTCCATGAATACGTAGCGAAGTGTTAGGCTGGAACCTTTAGCCTTGCATGAACATAACTGCACATTCTGTTTTGTATTATTTAATGATAAGTTACATTTTGACTATAGTATCTTGTTAATTTTCAGTAACTATAAGAAGACAAACGAAGGTGTAAACAAAACAGTTTTCTTTAATCGAAGAAACCCAATTATTGCTAAGATTAAAAGAAAGCACGAATGTTCTTGTATCAGGTGTACATGTTGTGACCTACATTATCTAGAAAATACTCCTGTAGTAGTTTTGAACAAAATTCAAGTGTCGCTTTTGCATTAAACTTGGTTTGATGCTCATCGCAGTCATCATCATCCACTCCAAAATACTTGAAAGGATGGATATGACCATTCGATCTTTCAATATGGCTTACTTTTGCAAATGCCAAACAATGCTTCAAGCTAAAGTTTGGGTATTTTTAGAACTCATTTTAGAAAACCATTTAAAAAAACAGGTCCTTCTTCAGCTTCCAGTTCCAATATCGATTCAACCAAGTTTCCGGTATAGTCCAAAAAAATGTTTAATGAGTTAACGTAAATTATGAACTCTTTACTTGTTTGTACTTAAAATTGATGTAATGATTCAGGAGTATACATTACTTCCTCTGCTAAATTTTTTCAGCTAATTATAACTAATGCTGTTAATGTAAATCTTTAAAATCTCAAATACGAAATCATAATTAAATAGCTAATGACATATTTATTTGCACACAGTACACATATACGTATGTCACAATTTTTATTTTGCATCACTTCTACATTTCCTCAAGCAGTTCATTTCTTGATTAATTCAGTACCATGTTGGAAATGCCATAAATCAAAAATACCATTGTGAATTCACCCTATAGCAGATGTATGTGTAGCCAGAAAATAGAATCGGTTTTAAAATGCAGACCAGGTTATATAGAAGTCGATTTTCTGGTTGCTTCCGTGTCTACTCTACCATGAATTAAAACTATAGATAACAGTCATTTTTGCAATGCAAGCGACAACTTATTGCTTATTTCATAGATTATTATGTATCCTTCCTGTCAGATAAGCAGGGTAATAGTATAAGTATAAAAAAGTTCGCTTGCTGCACCTCACAACAAAAACCATCACTGTTGACTGTAATGTTTATGCTTTGCTCACCAAACCAGATAAAAAAGTTGCATATGCATTCAACGACAAGCCAACTGGAAATGTATGTATCTATGAATAAAAGTGGAACTTAGGTTCGGAAATGAAAACTTTTGCTCTTTTCTCTTGCATAATTCTTATGGATTCCTCTAGCAATGAAGCTAGAGAGTGCATAAAAAATGGGTCGTATACTTTACTTTCCCATATCTCGAAGATTTACTCTGAGTATAATGGCGATCCACAGTATTATTTTTATTGGTTTTTTTCCTCACATTACAGCATAAATGTAAAGACACTATACCCACCATGTATGTCTTTCATACAATGTTTTCTATGCCTTCTTCGGTTAACAAAAGCCAGAACCAAACCTAAGATGCTCTTGTATGAACAGATTTAAAATCAACAATGAATGAAATGAAATAACGAGTAAGCTATGCAGCGTCATACAAAACCAAGCGCTTTAGGGACTTTCGGGGATATAGGACCTTTAAACAATAGGGAAATTCTAGCAAACTCATACAGCTAACTCATGTTTTGTGATTTTCCCTATTTTATTTACACAAATAGTTTGTTGCATTTCCCTATGGAAGGGTAGTCTTCAGAGACTTTACAAAATATACTTTTTGGTTTAGCAAAAATTCTATCCTCCATTGACTTCCAACTTGTATTTAAATATAGCTTCCGTGTGTTCAGTTAACAGAATTAATTCTGATGCTTTCATCGTGTTATACGTCCGTCATTCATAAACTTTCTCTAAAACGTAAACAGCATCCCAGCACAAACCTAATATAAAATCGCTCCATCCCTTTACTTCTTTAAACAAAGTTATTAGAAACCAGAATGAAATCTCCACAGACGATTCCCGATGGTATGAATGAATGAACCTACCTTACCTACCATGCTCCATGTTATAGAATAGTTGTAATACGCTTTAGAAACGTAGTTGTGTACAATGAAAATAGCACAGATTGAGCCACGGTGCTTCTAAAGCCTTGAAAATTACCTGGTAAAGGTATATTATCTACAGCAAAAAGAAATAGGTATAGGAAATCTGAAAGACAGAGCAAATCTTGCTAACCATGATGAAGTCGGCACGAAAAACTTGCATGGATTACATTGCTTACATATATGCACAGTTTTGAATGTAGTATCGTCTTTTATTTATGAGGTAATATTTACCCAGTAGAAATTGTTCATTCCTACCTTTTACAACAGCAAAATTGTATACTTCCAAAATGCGAAACGAGAAAAGTGTGTAAAAGTCAACAAACAGTTCTTTTTACCGTTTCAAACTCAATTCTAGCTTAAAGAAGTGCACAGGCTTGACTTGAAAAAGTGAAGCAAGCTGCTGAGCGAAATGACAGCCAAGTTAAAGGAAAATTTCAAATAGAGACAGCATAAAAGTTGGTGTACATACACAAAATAGAAACATTAGAAGGTGGCTAGCAAAATCCGTATTTACATAAGAGTCATATAAATGTTTTGCATCTGTACAGTAGTGCCTGCTGCCTACCAAACTAAACACAAGTGGAACCATCTGTGCCGTATTTATGTATCAATTTAAATATATACTTGCATAAATGTATAGAACTTGGTGCACAAAGCAGTTTATAAAGTAAATCTTGCATTCGTTTAGGAAGGGATTTGCCAAGAAATGGGATGATATATGTAGGACTTCCAATACAATCGCAATGGTTTGTACATAAAGGTTCCTGTCAGTCTCTTGGCTTGAAAAAATACAGACTATAATAGTTAACTTTTGTTGCTTTTACTTCTTTTCCACACGCAGCTTGCAGCCAGATCGGTCCCTTCATTCTGTCTTTCTTTTACATTGCAAGAAGTCAACCAGGACGCCAAAAATCAGACAAGGCATGTCAGACACATTACGAATTTCTCTTGCACTGTGTCAAAGATTTTCAAGTACTGGTTTTACTTCATATATATAAAGTGAAAACTTCATTGGATTTCAATGATCATATTGAGTTGCAGGTATGTAGTCATTGGAGGCCCCCGTAACGATAACTTTGAATATATGTGCCTCAAATAAAAGACTGCACAAAGAAATACTAGGCCTGGGAATATAGAAAGTCTGTATGTATGATAGAAGTACAAATGAAACCTACGATTTAGTTGTGTTTATAAAAAGATTTCTCTTTGTAACTCTGAAATCCATCCATCACATGAAATTCCCCGTCAAAATATAAACACAACAGAATTCTTAGACTAGGTTTAGTGACAAACTTGTATAATTTGCATCTGCGACAAAATGACCATCATTATTCATACTGTAAAGAAACAAATTTAACACTCCGTATATACCACCTAAGAAACTAGATAATAATGACGCTTATGTAGGATTAACAAATAGTGCTGACAGTAATAATTACATTTTGCACGTTCAAAGAAAATGTATTTAATGGACGAATTATAAGAACCTCATGTTAAGTTGCAATGCGTATGATTTGTCGGATCTCTCAGGAAGGAAAGAAAGATTTCTACTTAAACTTCAAAGTCAATAATATGTTAAAACTTAAACCGAAACGGATAACTCTTTGTTGTTGTTTATATATGTATGTATATTTTTATGGAGACTTCCTAAATACTGTAAGAGGACAACCGAGGCTGACAAGTTTTATATGCAAATACACATACAATTCTTGTGAGCTCTGCAGAGAACCTTTCTAGTTGGCTTAGGACGTACAGGCACACAGACAATTTCTGGTTTTAGTTAAAGCTTGCATACATACCAAGGCATAGCTGATAGTAGCAGGATGGAATGGATTTTCTCTACCGACAGTCTAACTCAATGATTGGACTCGTATGCTCTAAACCGTGGAGAAAGTAGAGAGTCCGGGGAAGCAGAGCAGTAAAACTCAGAGGCCGTCTCACTTCAAAGTTTAGTACATCTCTTGAGTTCGTCAGCAGCGTTTCATTCATTTCTCCAACCAAAAAAACGAGTATTGTGTAGCAATACCCATAACTCCAACTTGCGTTCACCATTCACAGAGCTCTGCTCTCCTAGTCTTCAAAATATAGTGTATTGTAGACAAATGCACACATTTTTTCCAACAAAATCAGGTATTTCACGTTTTTCCAATTTTTTTCTGCAATTCTTTTGCTCGGCTCATGGAGTGTGTAAAGGGAATATGCATAAAAGAAATTTTACCTTTGTTGCACGCTAGGATAAAGCATAAGAACACACATTGCTAAAACCACGCTATATATTCCTTTCCCCCACTTTTTTCTCTTTTGCTAGTCGAGTATTTCTCCCTAGAGGGTAAATCATGCACTTTCTAATGAAAGCAAAAATCAAGATAAATCTGCGAATTCTCCATACGTTTTTATTACAATAAAGCAACTTTTTGCAGAACCATATGAGTCACGGTCTACATGTTGTTCACCCAATTTACCACAGCCATAATAAGTAGATCTACAAAAGAAAAAACCATAAAAATAATAATTTTAGTAGTTCCAAGCTCTCAACCCGTAAGGAATTTATTCAGTGTATGTAGTACCCAATTACAAAACAATTGATGTGATTTTACCCGATTTTCTCACATGATATAAAAACGACTACTTGACCGTATATTTTCCTAGGATAGTGTTCAATTCAAAGTACATACATATCTTGCTAGTAATAAAATATATGTGAGTTACAACAAAAAGTACAAAAATTTGCAGATTTAAGTTCAGTTCAGGGAGGATGTTAAGGGTTCATTCATATACCAGCTTTACCTTCTCCCACTACTACCAACACTTCAGTCAGATGCATACATAAATCTTCGCAAAAGATCGAGTTTTTTATACCTTGTATGAATCCTTATCTTATTGTAGGGTGTGCAGCGTAAGGTTACGATTATACACTTACATATTATTCACAAGAAGAGAGAACAAACACAGTTCAGGTTAATATTTGAGAGGAAACTTATAGGCAGACACCCTGGCCGGAGAAAGAAAATGAGTAGAATAAAAAAGGAGGACCGTTGAGTTCACCTATTTCCTTGCAAAGCATATAACCATTATTATCATAGTTATTTCATTCTTTATTGCTTTCGGAGTGGAGAAAACTGGTGCACTTTACTATTTCCTTATACCTTTTTACACATTACATGCACGCATTAAAGAAAGAACCCTTCTGCTTTCTAATATTCTAGCGGTGCATTTGCCACCTCACTTCTTTTTTATACATATCTAGTACCTGTCTCTGTTTCCTTTTGTGAAATACACCGAAAAACTATTGTCTTTATCACTAGAGCACACACGAATGAGCCTCTCTCATCTGACAGAACCGTAATGGCAGTTGTAGTAGCAGCTCGACGAGCAAGCTCATATCTATACTTAGTCTTTAAACATTTTCATGCTCTCTTCTAAAGCAAGTCACCCAGTCTCATTGTTTTTGCCTTCAAGGAAATACAGATGCAATCATTCTCAGTTCTTTGGATTTTTTCAAATCATTCTCATCATACTAAATATTATCTTTCGCTCAGACGCCCCTTTCAAGTTTCATCAACTCATTTTGAGCGTACCTTAAGCAGAAAGTTAGAATAACATTATTATTATTATTGGTTCTGTTCGTGTTCAAATGAAGAATCTTGTACCATGGCAAGCAGTATCACAGTTATTGAGAATGCTAGCTTAGGATGGAAATCCTAGAGAGAAAAGGGGAGAGAGAGTTGTAGCTGGATTTCTTCATATTACCCTTAAAACAGATACATAGTATTATATAGATACTTTTATTCAACTGTATTTCATTCACGTACAATTATAGAAGCAGTATTGCTTTGCTACCTGCAGTCATTTGATCTGGCAGATTTCCGTGTAAGGAAAACTCTTGCAATAAAGTAACCCTTTAGGACTCCTATGCGTGTAACAGCTCAGATGCGACAGACATTTAAGGGAGGAATGTTTCAAAGCACGGAAATGAGATAGGGATAACGTGATCTATAGATGGATACTTGCCATCGGATTTGTGAGATTGGAACCTGAATGCATTAAGAAATGTAGCAGAGTTTACTGTTAGTCAATAAGTTGACTTGATAAGCTAGATTTTATCAGGATTATTGCATAAAAACAAAAAAGTGTAGCCAAGAGGAGGAGATCGAAGACCCACTGCTGGTAAGTTGTCTCAATATAGTTGCCTCACGAAAACAGATAAGTATACGTAAAACTTGGTTAGAATCTCAAAATAATAAGATTGGAAACCAAACAAGAGTGGCTTTGACTAGCGTTTTTTCTATGCGTGGGTAATGGACAGTGTATAATATTCTAGGTAGTAAATTGGTAATGAAAGCACAGAAGACACGAGCAAAACCAAGGTAAGCAGAAAAAAAACATTCGGCTTCGTTTTAAAAACTGTAGATCTTTACTAAGAGAAAAAAAAGATTCTCTTGAATTACTCGGGAAAACATATAAAACGAGCAAAAAGTGGAAATAAAAATATAAGGAACCTCAAATAAAAGTGGCATAAAATGCCCCTACGTGATTCGCATTCCCATACTTTTCCCATACGTGATGGTGACTTTGACCAGCGAGGAAGGAAAGCAGGGAAAACTTACTTTGTTACAGCAAATACGTTTAAGGTTTCTTGCTCAATGCTAACATAATATTCTAGGTAGTAAATTGGTAATGAAAGCACAGAAGACACAAGCAAAACCAAGGTAAGCAGAAAAAAACATTCAGCTTCGTTTTAAAAACTGTAGATCTTTACTAAGAGAAAAAAAAGATTCTCTTGAATTACTCGGGAAAACATAAAACGAGCAAAAAGTGGAAATAAAAATATAAGGAACCTCAAATAAAAGTGTCATAAAATGCCCCTACGTGATTCGCATTCCCATACTTTTCCCATACGTGATAGTGACTTTGACCAGCGAGGAAGGAAAGCAGGGAAAACTTACTTTGTTACAGCAAATACGTTTAAGGTTTCTTGCTCAATGCTAACATTTTGTGTGATTGTGTGTGTGCATTTCAAGTTGTTGTTATTACAACACAACTTTGGTGAGTGAAAGAGGAACACGGAAGCAGGCAAAACGCAAGAGCGCACGAAAGAAAAAACAGACTTTATCTAACTGTGGGAAAAAAGACTTGAAGTTGTGTTGTAAGTTGTAAGACAACTTGAGATAATTGCCCAACATTGTAACCACCTCGTAGACGATTTCCCTTCTGTCTTGTAAATATCCGTAATTTCCTGAAAAATATACTCACAGAGCAGACTAAAAACCAAAGTAAGGAGAAAGCATTTACCAAAGGAGAGCAACTTTGATTTCTCTTCAAGTCGTTACAACTATTGCTACATCAATCCCAACCAACTTTTCTGTCAAAAACAGAGGTAAGTAAAGCAGTCTTTTGATATTTAAAAGTTTTTCTACCGGTAATCAGTTGGATTATTTTAGTACACAACGAAAATGAGGAGGGACATAAAACAGTACATGCTCATAGGTATTTATATAGGTAATATATACGTTACATATTTGTTAAGTTGAATCAACTACTGTAACACCCAATTCTCAGCATGGACTAGGTGTATCTAAGAAGGTCATATTCTATGCTTAAAACAGCTATTCAGTATGTTCTATGAAGTTTATACCATTGCTTTGAATGTTAGCATTATAAAGACAAGCTAATGCTATACAATTACTGCAGCCGCAATTTAGTCTTCGCACTTTTCTTGTTCTTGACTACTTGTTACAAGCCAAACAAGTCTTAATACTAGGTTTCTTAACAAGAAACACGGAGACACGTTCATGATAATCTTAACTGAGCAACAAGATAAACAAAAGTTAATTGATTCATTATTGGGAAACCAATTTCTTTCCCTAAATCGAGTTGGGTATACCAGAAAAATTTGGAGTACGAGAGTAATTGACTACATGTTGCGAAGCGTAACAGTTACTGAAGGATAATCATAATGTAACAACTTTCTCTGGTAATTTTATATACTATGTACATACAGTTATATAAAGTACCTGAAGCCAAAGGCATTGGTCAGGATTAAGATGAGTTACTTTTATTTAAAGCATAGACATATTATAGGAGATGTCGATTTCTATAAAATTACTATCGCTATCCTTCGTTCTCGTGTAAATCAGCTAAAATTGCATAGAATACATCAGTTTGTGCACTACCATATTCCGCATCTCGTTCTGTGCATGCTAACAAGAAGGTTATTTTGTATAATGTATACTCTATGTATCGATGAGTAGTAATGTGTACACACGTCAACGGTGCATTAATTTTTATGTATGCTTACCGGAAAGCGAATCACGTAGGGGCATTTTATGACACTTTTATTTGAGGTTCCTTATATTTTTATTTCCACTTTTTGCTCGTTTTATGTCATTGGGAGAAGTCTGACTTTATATGAAGCCTACTTCGTATTACTCCTTATTTTGCGTTCTCTTATGATGGAAACATCAAGGTATTAATAATAATAACATTGAACTGGTTTTCTGGATACGCGATCAGTTTTAAAAGAAAGCTTTTTCAGATCGCTCATACAAAAGGCTGCTCACTTGACTACAGGTTGGTGGTGACTCGGCGGCATAGCAAAAACTGAAATGCAGTTTCATCTCCGTTGAAGCATCTCTGGAAAAAGCATACTTAATATCGGTATCATTCTTGGTAAAAAAAACAGAGCTTCAATATCATTCACGGAAATGTACTCAAGGAGTTTGATTCAATGCCTGCCTAAACAAGCTTGAACTTTTAGAAGTAGTTTGTTCTGTGAATTGAAACAACTGGAAAAGGATGCAAAAATACGGCTAAAATAAATATAGCTGATATTCCGACTCGAGAAAGTATAAAGCTCAGAGTATTGAGGCCAAGTGGAGCTTGAACGTAGGCTTTTAGATGAAGCGATCCGAACTTAAGAAAATCTTTTTTTTACAAAAAAACGAAGAATAAACGAGAGAAGCTTTGGCTTTTTACAAAACAGACATTTCATCCAACGGATTATATTTTTTTAAACTAGTCCCTTGGATGAAAGCCTGCAATACATTTCGAGATAATTTGAGTTAATAATAAACGTTTATCTTGTCTTTCACTTTATTTTACCTGGCCAGGCTTAAAATCAGAAATGTTTTGTATGTTTTGTATGAGACACTTTCTTCTATTTCAGAGTGACCGCTACATACATAGAATCAATCTAGGTATGCAAAATAAAGGATGACAAGGGCTATTCTGCATAATATGTTTTCTACCAAGTTCTGTATTGCAAAGTATTGATTTGTCTACCTTTCAATAAGATTTGAAAATAAGGAATAGCTTGAGTTTTTATCGTATACATGAAACATGGACCTTTTTAATTTTTATGAAAAAAGACGTTAGTTACAAGGCTTTCCATTTTACGATTTCGCCATGTATTTCATCCTCAGCTTGTCATGTATTTTAATTTTAAATACAACAAGTCCACTCGTAAATTATTTAAGAGTTTTTCATTATCTATGTCGATACATATAATGGAGATGACAGAACACTCATCTTGGAAGAAAGCCCTCGTCATATACGAAGTGACGTCGAAGGAGATTTGATGTGTACTAAGTGTATATAAATATCACAGCGGAGCGAATTGATTTAAAAGAAAATTATATTAAACTCTTTTGATAACATTTCATACATGAACTGGCATTAATACGTTCTAAATTGAAAAATCTCATTGACACACAATTAAGCTTTTGGTTAGTACTTCATTGGAGAATTGATTCTGTAGCAATCTATATGCCATAGTGTTAACGAAAAAAATATTATTTTCGGGAAGTACGGGGCATGGAGCACTTAAAATGATAGAAGGAAGGAATGGAGGCTTAAGAAAGAAGTAATATACAAGGGCTGCTGAGACGCTTCTTACTCAAATCAGTTTCTGACAAAGGATACAAAATATCATGCAAAATACACACAATTCTCCATTCCAGGAATGAGTATAATCTTGACTGAAATGTATATATGCTTCCATTTTTCGAAAACCCTAAAACACATGTGCTCCTACTTAATTGAGACATAGAATATATAAAACATGAATATGAACAATAACGTAGTTCAGTAACTGACAGCTTGAATAGGGACCCACTGCTGAGCACCTACACAACAACTTCTTTCCTTCCAGCACATTTCGTAAAGTAAATTTAAAGGTATATTCTTTTATGCGTAGATTTACATTTACCATTTACCAAGCCGAATACCTCTACTAATAGCAGTATACGCACATGGGTATCTAAACATGTATATTTGGTCTATTACAAAGACATGCATGCAACAAAAACACTCTCAACACATCACTTGTTTATAAAAATGTACTTTGAAAGGCAAAGCAATAAATACCAACACACTCTTTGTATTTTTGGAATATCATCTACTTGTTGGAAAACGCTATACACAACGTATTATATATACTTTCTACTTATGATATGGCGTTTAAAAACTATAGAACATGCGGAATAATTGCATACAAATACAACGCATTCTATACATATATAATGTTTAAGGCATAAGGCATATAAGGCACACAATATGTTTAAGCATATTTATATTGTAAATTCACGAGATTTTCCTCAGTTAATCTCTCAGCTTAATAAATAACATTCTCGTTTCATTCTGTTTCCCCCCAACCCCAACTTTCTTTTCAACTGCTTTTCCTTTCAAGCTAAAGCATTTTTCTTGAACAGTTTGGGGAAAAATCCTTTTATAAAATGAAAAGAAAAACCCACCTTGGTTTCTCCGGTGTCACTACTCACGAGTGTGTACATACTTTATGTGCACAAATACCAGATGCGGCAGTCAGCTTGAAAGATGATCTTGCTCAGAAACGTTCACACGAATGCGAACATTTTAGTGCAATTTTTAAGAAGGGAAAAGGGAAAGTGGGATGTGACATGGGTAACTTGAGCCTACGTGACTTTAGAAACTGAGAGTGCTTTGCTTACAACAATGACGAGAAAGGCTAAGGGTATGTATACAAACTTAGGACAGACGGAGACGAAACAGACAAGAGAAGAGCAACAGGAAGTTACTAGTTACTACATATATTCCCAAACATGCTACCCTCTCTTGGCAATATTGCCTCGTAATGGTAATGGATATTTTAGCTTTCTTTCCACATATATATTACACATTACATAAAATGCTCGTTCAAAGTATTATGTCAAAAAACGAGAAGGGTTTTAGGAAAAGATTCAAATAAAAACGGTACGGCTGCAGTATATAGTAGGACCACACAATGATGGTTGATATTTGCAAGGACTGTACAAAAGACAAAAGCTCTCGATTGATGAAAACTACGAGGAATAAACGTTGTTGTAAAGAAGCTCAATAACAAAAGGAGATACCGATGCAGTAGTTGAAGTATGTATATTCAGTTCGTTAGACACACACAGAAGCAAACCTTTTGATGTTTTTCTGGAATACTCATCCTCTGCTTTTAAGTCATTTACGTTTTTCGTGAGGATGAGCTCCCAAAGCTCATATCTCCTGAAATAAAGACGTCTTTTCCCTTTTCACCAGAAACTAACTACTTTGATGCTTTTATTAACTGCTGCAGCTGCGGCATATGCATTTTCTCGAAAAGGAACTTTAGCTTTACGGTTTATATTCAGGCAGCGGTACAAATATTATGCATTATGCATCCATTAAAAGCTGGAGAAACGTATTATAGATGAAAGCTGACGTGATGTGACGTTGATGCCTTGCTTTCAGTTTCGGTGGTTGTTTGTACATATCATATATAGATAGGATTTCCCGACATGAATAAAAAGTACCTTATGTACATAGTTCAACCCGCAATATATATACCTAAACTTACTTGGTTTGTGACAGAGAATAAACATGGCATTTTAATCATGATTTATGTCATCGTCTTGAAAAAGGGTTTCAGTTGAAATTCTTCGTTTACTCCTTCTCTTTGTGGGCAATATGATTGTGGTTAGCAAGAGGAGTAAATGCATTTCAATAGACTTCTGCTAATTAGTTTATTTGAAAGTTGTTATTTGTTAAGGTGAAGGGGTAACGGTTCTGATGTTTTAAAAATTATGTACATCATGAACCTCTGAAGAAGCCTCAGTTGGTTTTGTGCCTACAGTTATCCCATCCAATGCAAATGCATGATTCTCGATTTTTCCACTGGATACGTCATTGCGGGGCTAAATCTCATAAGTATGTATTATTTATGAATTGACGTATTTTGGTTTTATCGTTAATTTATTTTGAATATTTCTAGATAGTGCACTGACTGCTTGTTTTCACACTTGCGACTTGAGAATACATATGTATATTCAAAGGTATCGGTCGGTCGACGGTAGACTATCAAGGCAATTGCATATATTTTCAATCATATTATACATATCTGACTTGACAGGTTTATTTGTCGTGTTGCTCAGATTATCCAACCAAGTTAACCCAACAGATCTTTTCAGTTTACTGGCCCTGGTTTCTTAAATTTTATTAGTTGTGAACATAAAATCTCCATTTTAAGAAGCCCTTTCTCCATCAGACACGACTTTGATCCAATCTTTCAATGGAACTACTCGAAGTAAGATTAATGAGAATGAGGACGACAAATTCTCAAATGCATGAATAAATAAAGTGTAATGTGAAAAGCGAATTTTAGATAATACAGTTATAAAGGCGAAGTCAGTTTTACTTATCGTGGGTGGGAAACATAAGAAAGCAGTATCGACTATATTATTATTCAGCATGCTACGTCTATCATTCGGATATTAATGGGGCATTGCATTGCGAAAGCCGGCGTGGTATAATAGTATGAATAGGAGTCGTCGTTGCTCTTTTTACGAAGAACTAACAAGTTGGAACACAAGATGGTCAAAGTCACAAAATGCCATTTCTTTCCGTTAAGAAACATAGACTAAACATTATCATATAATGCAGCTGTTGACAGAAACTGAATCGTTTAATAACTTTTCCTTTTCTCTTTGTAGTTTAAAATGTAGAGTAGCGGAAAGAGATGATAAGAAAAAGCCATGTGAAAAGGAAAATCAAATTATCATAGTTTCGCCCGAAAATGTTTCTTTCTCAAAAAGAAGTAGAATTTTCAGCAAATAAAGGAAGTAGAAAACGAAATTATTGACTGCATCCAATTTCGATACGAATCTAATTTTATTCAATAAAACGAACAGCATAGGTGAAATAAGATTACTCTCTTCCCGAAAATTTGTAGCCCTACATACATACATACCTACACAAAAACAAGAAACTCCTTCATGATGATTAGGTACATGCACTTATTTTTCGGTGACAAGCCATGCAATTTGCATCTGTATGATATTGTTTTTTATATTATACAGCGAAGAGTTTTTAGTTCAAATACATAAACTTTGATAGATTCAAAGCAAACAAATAAGCTTGTAAAAAGACAGAGAGTATTGGAGGACCTGGCCTGGACCTGGCCTTTGAATAATTGCTTCTTGAGAACCATACCAGTTAGTTGGAAAAAGGAGAACTATTTTGACTCCAGCATTTTTAACTGCCTTTATTAGACAATCTCTTTGATAAAAACCTTTTGAACTTTGGAATAAATATCAACAACTTAGCTCGATCGCCCTGTTTTATAAATTTAAGTAATGTAACAAGTTTTGCATTAACTTCTATACTGGATTCAGTTTTCTTAAACTTTTTAATACGTACTTGTAACTGTTTTCGACCGACGTCAGTGTCTAATTTCGATTTAAAATTCTTAAAAAACTTTGTCCACCTTTCATCAAGCGCCACTTTTTTATTTATTTGCGCAGTCAACTTTTGTTTCTTCTTTTTATTACGTTTTTCTTTCTTCTTCCCTGATTGTTGTACTTCCATCGGAACCCCTAAGTCCTCTTCATCACCAATATTATCAGCCAAGTCACGCATTCGAGATGAAGTGCTGGATACATCCACTCCAGGGACTTTTGTGTCTTGTTCTTGTTGCGTGGAGCTGAACACCCCACTAAGGACTTTATCCATTTTGCTACCACGTTTCCTCTTCAAACTATCATCTTCACTCAAAAAATACTCATAGCCTCTGCAATAGGTCACAAAATAAAAACTACCGTGTAAAAAATATACCAAGCACTAGAATTATGATAAAATTATGCTTAAAAAACTTTTGGTGTTAACTTGGTTAAATTTTCCTTAACTCTCTGAAAACTATCGTCAAAGGAAATCAAACAAGAATACCCTATTTTAGCTGGTATAAAAGGGAACCCCAATATTTTCTCAGCCCATGTAAACAGGTCATTCGGGAAATCAATATCCTCCAGCCAGTTGTCCGCTTTGGTAGGTCTCAATACAGACGAAATAAAACAGAGACCAGGATAGATCAGATTTGCATAGTCCTCCACCATACCACTTGAAACAGCCCTTGTTAAAAACAATTGTACACACTTACATTCACATACAAAACGTGAGTTTAATGAACAAGACAAGTTTAGCTAGTTAAACTTATTTCCCAAATGAGTTGCAGATAAGTACTGAACATTATTCCGTCAAATACCAGACTCATATTATTCTCTTACCAGATTCTAGATAAAATTCCTACAATGATTAAAGAGTCGCCCGGATGATGTGAGCAACTTATCATGCCAAGCCAATATCCGACAGTCCTCTCGCACTCGTACTTAATCTGCAATATTTGTCAAAGCACAGAAGCGGTTTAAAACTTGACTTAATTACATCAAAGAACATACATAATAATGCCATGCATGAATCTCAAGTCATGTTTCAGCCTAACGTACACACGCAGACCAGTAAATAAGATTTTCTACTGCACTCGTACTTAATCTGCAATATTTGTCAAAGCACAGAAGCGGTTTAAAACTTGACTTAATTACATCAAAGAACATACATAATAATGCCATGCATGAATCTCAAGTCATGTTCCAGCCTAACACACACACGCAGACCAGTAAATAAGATTTTCTACGGGATTCTTAATTTTCTCGCTTCCATCTTCACTGCAGTACGACTCTTCAGCATTTTACACTACTCAAAATGAGTAGGAGAACACGACGTGGTACTTCAATTACTATAACTCCTCNCGTGGTACTTCAATTACTATAACTCCTCTTCTTCATCTACAATCATTTTACATTTTACAACTTACCTTAGACAGCACTAAAAGATCACGCAGTACGAGATAGATGACCCAGTTGGCCCACTGCCGACTTGGAAGGCGGATATCCTGCATACTACTCTTGACACAATCTGTCCTTTTCGGTTGTCCTTTTTTACTCTTCCTCTTCTCCTTCGGCTTTGCATCATCCGTCTCAAAAGCATCTTTAAACTTGCAAAAGTCATCCCAGCATGCGTTAGATTCCCATCTCAAAACCAGTGTCAAAATTCTGCGGGTGAGCATCAATGCCTTCTCCAGCCTCAGTTGAGTTCCTTTCCTAACAACGTAAGCCTTCAGAAGCTGGCCTTCTCCTCTAAATGTCGATGACTTCTCCTCCATCGCACACTTGCCCAGTCTGAACCATGTTTTGAAGATCTTCCTGTAATTTTAAGAGTAAACATTTTCATCATCATCATTACAAGCTTATTCAAGAGAGTCCTATTACCTATTTACTTAATCCCAACAAGTCACATGTCATCTCATACACAAATATAACATATCTACCCAAACTCGAACAAATTGGCTTTTAAAATTAACAAATTTACTTCAAACTCAACATGACACGCCATGCAAACAATTTCTTCAGCCTGCTTCAAACACATTCTCAATACTCCTCTTCCCTAATTCATTTCAATCTTAACATTACACCGTTAAAAATAACGTACATTAATTAATTAAAAATTACACCCACCTTCTCATCAGCTCATCTTCAAACGGCACAGTTACAAATGGTGGGGCTGGTAACTTTTGGAGCTTGTTAAAAACTGTTTCTGACATGCTAATTTTTATACAAACTCCCACTAAAACCCCGGAACAACCAAACACATTTTTATATTACTAAAAACAACAAACTTTTTCATAACTTTCTATTATTTACACATCAATAAAATAGGTTTAATGTATAAAACGCTTTTACAATTAAAAACCACTTGAACGAATGTAAACACCTTTTCACTCAACGTCAAAACAAATACAAAACTACAAACACCTTTTTAATACATAAAGACATCGCACATAGTAAACAGTATGCATGTCAGGTCAGAAAGCACATTGCTCAAC
>JAHZNG010001556.1:0-13286 GCA_027744375.1 Orchesellides sinensis | reverse complement strand
CATGAAGACCGCAGCATCCCCTTTCTATCTTTTGCTGTTTTGGTTGAAGGTCCATAATGTTATGTAAGATAAGATGTATTTGGCTCCCTCTCCTGTTTTAATTACTGGCCAGATTTTTCAAATTTTATCTTTGTGGAAAGCTTTTACATTGTGGATCCGCGTAGGCTATGTAAATTTTCTAAATTTTATCTTTTTGTTACAAAAAACGCATTTAAAAAAATAAGTTTGGGAGATTTTGTAATGCATGCTAACCATACATGCTTATATGTACATTCATTTTATGCATGTATATAGATATGAGTTTGAGTTTATGCATGTACTACACTTCCTACACTTGCTCACCTATTGATATGCTGCGTCTGCGTATTGCGCACGTACAATATAATATTCATTAAAAAAGGAATCGGAGAAGTACTAAGGGAAGGGAATATAATAACGCGCAAGGGGTGTAAGGGAGTGTAACATATTAGTGTTGCAATATACGAGTATCCCTCGTATTTGTTTAAATTAGTGAATATTCTAATGCTGGAATAAATCCAGTTCCTATATAAAGGGCCTTCAGCCCGCAAATTGTAAGATCTCAGTCTCCTCATAAATGCTAGAAATACGCGAGGCGGTGTGATACGCCGTGCCTCCGTGGCCTTAAGGAGTTGGTCACGTTTATAGTACGTAGTTCATACTAGGTAGGTATTCCTATTGAAAAGCATTAACTTAAGTATCGTTACCATAATGTCAGTTATGCTATCTTGAACTTACTTTAGAATAAATACTTGTCTAAAGCTCATATTAGACGAAATCTACACCCTGAGATATTGTTTATATTAATTACATATAAGGCATAGGTTTAGCAAGAACATTTCATAAGGCTAACCAACCACAAACCTTATAGTATGCTACTGTCAAACGTAAGGAATTTTTTTCGTTTACATTCTATATGATAATTTACGTACATAGGTAATAGACATACATAACTATATCAGACTTTAGGTATTTAAAAAACCGGTTAAATATGTAGAGCGAATATACGAGAACCAATTTTAAGAATTAAAAAATCATTCAGTTATTAGAGCAGTTTTTAAAACGTTCCTATGAAATATAAGTACTACTTTATAATTTGACTCTTACACAAATGTCACCCTACATTATATGTATACATACATGCACACAAATAATATACACAAATGTCCATACTACACCCAAAATTAGCATTGCTTTTTATGTTTCGAAGCTTTACAATATAGTAACAATTAGATGCATATGCATATATAATACGTATAGGTATTTTCTTTATGCTCTTAACATACATTGCAGGTTCATTGCATTTTTGATGGTTATGCCCACATTCTCTTTGAGCGTCTTATCTTCAGACACAATGCCTAACTCGATAATAATACAGAGAACAATTAGTTGCTTGCTGTTGATGTGTTTGCTGGAGTAGTATTATTTACCCTTGCTAACTGGCGTGTAGAAAACTCTTTTAATACCCTGATCAAAGATAATAAATAAAATCAAACATCATGTTTTAGTTATCGCCACGAAACGAAATTGAATTCCAATTTGTATTATAATTTACCCATTGTTTGATTTGAGTAGGTATTTACTTACATTGTGACATCAACCACGTTGGTGGATGATTTTCGAGAGGACGGATTGAACCGTTGGTGTTGGTTGGGATTTGTACGCAAGTTATCATTCGAGGCTCGCTGATTATGTGTATTGGAGGATGAGGATCTGTGAGAACCTCTCTCGTTAGGACTCCTCGCTACACATACTGCATTTCTAAGGGTTGGCCAATACTTTTTCATATAATTCCCATAAATAATTGGATTGACACAAGAGTTGGATACGGCGGTTACAAAGAATGCCTCATGCATTCGGGGATCTACTAGTTTTTCGGCTGTTTCGAAGTCAAACATATACCTGTACAGAATAGTTACATTTACTGTTAAAATCAATATATTGTCACAAACTGATTATCGTTTATAATGTTCAAGTATTTATTACTCGAAATATGTGCACTTACTATAGGGTTATCGAGACATATGGTGTCCAACAAATAACGAAGACAGTTACAATGACCATTGAAAACAACCATGTCTTCATTTGAGCCTTTCTGATGTTAGATGCATTGTCACTTCTACGTAGCTCGTTACTCCCACTTTGCACTTAAAAGTAATGAAATTTTTGACAAGATTAGGTAGGTGTACTTGTAAGCATTAAGTAACAGAAACAAGCATTTTTAGTATTATGTGTCTTTTCTTTATGTATTTTCACAGAGCAAGACTTCTTGAAAGTTAAGTAAACTAAAAGGATTTTTGTTAGAATTAAGATATTATTGCAAACTGTACCAACCCTTTATTTTAGAAAAGTATGGCAAATTATGTTTGGAAAAGTCATCGAAAGAATAATAAAAAGCAAGTTATTGGTAACATACACGTATACGAAGTACTGAGAACACTTACTGCAACATTTAAAAAAAAACGGAACTTACGACAATCCTGATGCTGTTCACGGCTCTTCCTTTGCAACCGTATAGAGAACCACGGCATACGTGACAATGATAACGACCAAGGGCGCAAAATACATTAAAACGAGTGACAGCAAATTGTAAATAATCTCTTTGTTAAGAGATTCAAAGTAGCCCAAGTTGGAGCAGAGAAGAAAGGAAGGATACAGTGGATGCCTTTGTACAGTGAAGACAAAGAGCTGCATTAAAATGAATTAAAAAGCCTTCTGTTTGTTTGTTCAGTAAATATTTGCTTTATTTTGAAGGTAGTGATGTATAATGAGACCCCTTGCTTTCAGAGTAAAGAAAAGCTACTTTGCTACATCTTCATTTGTTTATGTTGCGTTACGTTAAAAGCCGTGGGCTCTTATATCTTTGAAAAAAAAAACTCTACACTGCTTTCTCTTTACTTTTTTCAAATAACATGTAGCGTGTAGGTAGGTAACGCACGGTTTAGCTTTCAAAATTAATTATTAACTACCTCCGCGTATATTGCGTGTAGTTTATGTCTGGCTCTGTTTGAGTAGGTTAGTAATCTTTTTTAATACGCGACTAATCGTTCTCGTTCATCAATTATTATCCTGCATCAACATATACTTAAAGTCTTAAACTACTCGTTTGTCATTGTAATACATGCACCTTGGTTAAGAGACAAAATTAAACAAGTATTCATACCTGTGGAGCTGCAAAGAGAATAGAAATGGTCCAAGCAATGCCAAGCATAACCCGAGCTCTTTTCATGCCACCAATTACTCTCAAAGGAAACACGAGAGCAAAGAATCTATCCAAACTAAGGCATATAATAACCATTGAGCTTAAATAAAGCCCAAAAGCTCGAAAGAACTGGGACAGTTTGCATAACACATCCCCACCATACCATTGAATAGTTAATCTCCACCCGATTTCGATTGGAATCACTACAAAAGTAACAAATAAATCGGCTGTGGCTAAATGCCAAATTAGCACCTTGATTCTGGATCTCATCAACTGTCTCCTCCAAATCTCACGACCAACCGAAACAAATATCAGAAAATTTCCTGGAGCACCAATACAAAACAGTATTACATATGCAATCACACATATTCTCGAGTTTGAACTCAGCTCCTGGAAATTTTCGGGAAAATTGTCCAGCAAAGGTGGAGTTGCAGTTTGAATATCATCACCGATCAGCCAGGTTGAATTAGAATGGGTCACCCCATAAGATGTCTCTCCTGGGTAAGAAGATGTTCCACTTAACGAGTAATTGACCCCCAAATGGCCATCCGGCGTGGGTGTTTCAGACGCTGATGCAGTCAAAAATTCTTTCTTTAGCCGTACTCAGAATCTCCAAAGTAGAGTTTATCAAGCTCGAAGCCGTTGCGGTAGCAGTAGAGACTAAAGTTCTATCTGAATAAATGTGATTAGTAATGACATCAGACTGTTGAGGAGGAGTGAAAGTAGAAAAATATTTTTCCGTTTCACTCTCTGGCCCCGTGTTGATTAAATGTGAAATCTCTTCCTCCGTCGTCCAGTTCTTTGTATTGTTTAGGTAATCTAAATTGCCGTACTCGAGAAACGATATAGCAGGCATGTTGAAATCGGGTTTATAGTTCCGTTGATAAGGAGCTGTTTTATCCGGATTTCGTTATGAAATCCCAACTTTTGATCTTTTCCTTTGGATAATTAATATTTTATACTTTTGTCGGATGGCTGAAGGAACCTTGAGCATGTAATCTGTTGAATGTTTGGCAAATAATATTAAATGTGATTTGAAAAATGCGTGAAGAGTATGGAGAAAGCTGATCTTACGTACTCGGGTTCTGAAGGAGCACTGAGCTTGATGAAAGCTCAACAAGCGTACTCATTCAACTCTTCCTATTCTACTCATCAACTAGTCGGCCTTGTAAAGTAGGCTATCATTGCTTTCTCCCAGCCAGCCTAACTAATAGTTTATACCCTTATCAAACGGTATCAACAAGTTCAGACAGAGCGTTGACGTGGAAGGGATTTTGGGTACACAGAGAAAGATTAGCTAATGCTAAAGTGTAGTAAATTTGGAGTGGATCTCCGATACATTTTTCTGTTGCTATATGTATTTGGCTCCATAATGTTTCCACCCACCTGAGAAAAAGTTTCCTCAAATAACCACTATTAGGTCACAAAGTAAATTCATATAAGTGAAAATAGTTGTAATTAAGAGTTTATTTACTTATGCTTAGGGCTTATTCTGAAATACTGCCCACTTTAAAACATTTACTAAGGACATATTAAGTGTTTTAATAAATACATTTGGAAGTGTCCGTATTCTTAAAGCGTTTTAGGCACGTTAGTCCTTGTTACACCATCTTCATCACAGAAACACATTGTTTTGCTACAAGAAGGCTCCCAATCTTTTGGAACTTCACTGCATATCTGCTGAAAGTCTTTATCCTTCCGGAAGTATGAGTCGTACGACTGCATGCCAATCTTTCATACATTGGTGTTAGTTTCAAAGAGATTGAACCACAAATTGTGGTCCACAATCCTTCAGGGGCTCTATACCGTTAGCTTTTGCTTTCTCTTCACATTCATCCGTAAATTTTTCATATGGGCAGTCCAATTGGTAGCATAATCTTCCTTTATCCAAGCTTATATGAGAAACAACATAAAAAAATCTTCGTTGCAAAAAAAAATTTACGTGCTTCCTTTTCAAGTAATTACCTTCAGTCTGCAGAACCTGGATTATCAGAAGGAGTGAAAAGGTCATCAAGCAGATGACAGAGAATCATGCATTTGTTGGAATGAATGTGCATAATTTATTAACTTGTACACATAAACTATTGGTCTAGAAGAATATTCTGAAATTGATTGCAACAAAATCAGATTAAGTGTGTCAGTGTCAAGTTTATCTTAAATCTGTTATGTTCCGGCTGCTTTATTGTATTGGTCACCGCAATTTCAAAGCAATGCTAAAATAGTAAATAATTTGATAATTAGCTTTAGCTTTCTGTGATTTGTACTTGATAATTACCCCCATTATATTATGTGTTCTGGTGTCTTCTATCAAAGCTTTATTTAATGATGGCATTATAAGAAGTGCATCACATTTATGATACAGTTAAACATCAGCATTTCACCTTGCCAAAAAGGTGGCATATGCCGACTCATATTACATAGGTATTACACAGATCAAGATTAATCAATTATACATATGTACATAATCGTTAGTTTATTGCACTCAAAAAATTATAATACAAAACGGAAGTTTTTCTTTTTACAAATAGTATCTGTTCAATGATTACTAAATAAATATGTACATTTTTATAATGCTATTATTTTCTTTTAGCATTTACATTTTACATGATACTCGTATACTTCCCTGGTGTACTCGTAACATGGGTCATCATAACCAATCCCTTCCGCAGAGTACATCTTTCCCCCAGAAGTAAGCTTGACCTCCATCAGATTAGGTAACAACGCCCAAATATTGGACTGATACAGTCTCTTTACATACCCATGGATCTCAACAAGTTCCTCTGGCTGCTCATTAGAGTACAAATCATCGATAAGCACATAGTCAGTCCAATTTACAACCAAATATTGTAATGACGGCATACTCATTAGAAAATCAAAGGAATCAAACCAATTGTCAACTTTTAATATTTGAAGATGTGGAAAATAGCCTTGAAGGCAAGGGAGTATATTGAAGACATGCAAAAAATGGCTGCGCCATGATGCGTGGAGACCCAAGGAGAACGTTACTTGCTCGAATGTCCAGTTCACGGAGTGTCAGCCCAAAACGCTGCACAGTCTGAAGTAGTGCCCGGAACCCGTCCTCCCTACCGTTCACCTTGAAGTCTAAAATAAGGTGTGTGAGAGCTGGGCACTTTAATGATAACAGCCTGAACAATTGCTGTGTACAACAGGATAATTTCAAACTAGTTAGCTTCGGCAATTCAAACGAATCTCCCTTAAATACCAGCTGGACATCATCACTTGTATCCAGTTTGATCAGTTGGGAGCAGATACCAGGAAAAATTAACTTGTAAAACAGGTCCGGCATTTTAGATAGCGTCAGATGGATTAATTGAGGTAATGCAGGAAAGGGACGTCTGGATAAGCTCTCCTCCAGCTCAGTTATTTCATCCTGTTCTAGACCAGCACGCATCCAAATGTCTCCGGATCCAGATAACAAGAGTTNGTTCTAGACCAGCACGCATCCAAATGTCTCCGGATCCAGATAACAAGAGTTTCCTCACGTTAGGAAGAGATTTGCAAAGTGGACGAAGTAAACGCAAAAATGCGTCCTCTTTCACAACACACAAATGTAAATCACAGCTCTCAACATAACCACCCAATACTTTTAAAAATTTTCGAGCATTCAACCAGTATCGGGTGATTAATGCCCAGTCGTCATCTTCATCCAGGTTGTGTACGTCTTCTCCCGTTTGGAGAATCAGACTTTTCCCCAAAAATGGATTTGTGGAGGGTGGGAAGTTCTCCATTTGCTTCTTGAAATGTCTCAAGGCTATACTGAATTTAAGGGGAACAAGCTCAATGCTATTTGTCATTTGTCTGATAGAATGTTCTCTCTTTGCAATTTTGTACGTTTTGGAGTAGCTGATACCCTTCATGTCTGAGTTTTCGAGAAGGAAGTCCACTACTTTTTTCCATTCATGACAAACTTGACGTAGTTTTACTATATCAACCGGTCTTTCAACATAGTCTAAGTTGGCAATCAGAGGCAATACCTAAATAAAATGTTAGCAAATTTAATTCCAGCTTTCACAAATGCAAATAATTTTAGTAACAAGATGCCAACATGATATAGGTTTTAACAAACAGATTTAAAATACATACTTCATTGAACAACCAAACAGTTTTCGTTGGTGCCAAAATCCTCAGAAAGCGTGAGCAAGTCTTACTACAGTTTTTAAAGTCTTTTGAGTCCGCTAAATGACCAAGAATCATTTCTACAATCTGCAAAGTAAAAAGAATCATATATGTAAATGTAATAACACAAAACTATCTTTAGCAAGCCAAAAAAAAAGTTGAAGGCTTACCTCTTCTGGTAACCTTTGGAATGGATCCAGCTTATCTTTATCATCTGAAATAACTAACAGTGACTCAGTAAGTTTTAGTCGTTTCCCCTCTTTTGGTTTCTTCATCATTTCCTTTAGTTGCTTTGCCTCTACACGGGATTTCTTCAGTAGTTTTAGTAGCCTTGACCCTCTTGGAGATTCCAAGAAATGGTGATCAATCGCTTTGTAACTTACTGTCAAAAATTCCAGCTTACTTTCCAGTGCTTTACATTTCGCTCGAATTTTTTTATATTTTGCTTGAACACCCATCATCATGAATGTGTTAATGTAGATTTTCAGAGTGCTACTGAAAATCAAAAACAGTATTTTGGAAAATAGTAATGCAATATCAATTCAAGGTGACAATTTTTTCTGTGCGAGCTTCTTTACAATAATACCTATTTCCTTGCTCATACATAAATCACACAGAGATGCCTTCCACACCTCGTGCTCGTGTTTTTACACTTTCGTGAGAATTAAGGGACAAAGATGAAGTAAGGGTACCTTTTGCATAATGCATCGAAAATGAAATACATACCTACACACATATATTACCTTTTAACCTTTTTTGCCTTTCTCTTTTTTACGAGGGGTTTGTATGTATGTATGGCAGGTACAAAGTAAAAACAACATAAAGGTTTTTCATCAATTACAGTTCATCCGTGTATACGTATGTATAATATGTAGATAAGGATGCGTTGAATGTATATGTACCTGTGTATGTATTGTGCACACGAACGCATAATGAAACATAGCCGAAAAATGACTCTTTTAGTTCAACAGTATATGAATTTCTTTACAAAGTAAAAAAATCTTTCACGTTTGTATTTACTCCGAAACAACAAAGACAGTAATTTGAATGTTAAGAAATGCATTGAAATGACAAATGAATAAAGTGTTAACGAAATGGACATAACATAAAATGATATCAAATTATACTTCTTTTTCTAATCCTCATGTATTTCATCCTGGTTTTGTATTTTTTAACTTTCAACCAAGAAAAAACGGAAGCACGGAGGAGGGGGGAGTATATGTGTATGAATAATATGAGAATTATGAAGACAAGGCAATTCGAGTGGTAAGCTTAATTGGAAACTTAATTAAACCAGACCAGTTCTATTCTTCCGATAATATGCTGGATTTGGCTCGAGAAACACATTTTATTAAATAACAATAAGTTGTGATCTGATATGGTGACTTGGTGACTGGTGAGCTGCAAATATTTTTATATCATAGACGTGCTTAGTCAGTATTATATTTAGTCTGTATATATTAAATGGATATGATTTAGAAAGTCCCAAACAGAAATTTATCAGTAAAATCGGTATATTTAATAGGTGATATGAAGACAAAGCGGATTATCAAAAGTTAAATTAGAACTAGGCCTATCTACTATTGTTTACAATCTACTAGTTTTACTAATAAAATGTGATTCTGTTTTTCATTTATCTAAAATTCGAATTGGTTGAATAGCCTTTCCCTTTCCAATCAACGTATAAGCGTACAGTACATACATATATATACATACTTATTGTTAGTATATTATTCAGATAAATAGGCAATTCCTGGAATTCAGTTCTTGTAGCATAAGCATACTATAAAAACATTCTTTGAGACAATTCAATTCAACTTCACATCTCGAGTCGAATGCATTAATGTATGTATCTTGATAATGTATTATAAAGTAAGACAAAACAGGATTGTCAGCTATGATTACTCTCCTGTTTACGTTTTAAAAATCATTCTTGATAAGGCATACACTATATATGTATGACACCTATAAAAATTACTTCTTTAACCCTCAATACTTGTTTCTTTGCATATTATATTTTAACAGATATCAATACAGACCCTGCCACATTCGACACCATTCCTAAGACTGTTAGACAAGTAGATCTGTATATTTCATAAAAGTCTCCGCTCTTTACTGCTTCCACCCTAAAAGCTCTCATAAGTCTCCTCTCTAAAGTTCCTTGTGAAACCTCTCTTCTTCTCAAATCCTTCTCAAGCTTAACACTATACTCGTGCACCATAGCAGTGAACATAATAAAAATGACTAAGGCTCCGATAGCACATACTCCACAAACCGCATAAAAAACGGAAAAGAGAGCGTGACTCCTACCAGATAGCTTAACAAACATGAACACCATCACGACAGTGAATAGTCCAGCGATAAGCTTGAAAGGAAAAATGTAAAATTTTCCAAAAACTCTGTTGTACACTGTGGTAAGGATGCGAAGCTTTGAGTAAATGAATAAATCCTCCTGCAATTTTTGTTTGGCAGATTTCATGAATTTCTTTGATTGTTTGATTAATGACCCTCTGAAAACAGAAATAATATATTAACTTTGTAGGAGAAGTTTACTTGAAAATATAAATTTTAATATTGCTCACTTTAAAATATTCTCCACGGATGTTTTGAATGTGTGCATGAAAGCCAGGTTAATATGAAGTAAGACCAGGTAAACGCCCAATATGACAAAACCGTGCCAAATATCCAATACAACTCCAGTAACCGTTGCCAAAGTACTATAACCATGAAGTCCCTTAAGAGCTTTGTAGACGTAGGAGCCTATTAACCAAACATCGTTTTGAAATAGGATAGAGAAAATTGGGACAAAAGTTAAAACGGCTACAGAGCCGTAAAAGCAGAGAAAGCTCAGCATCCGGGTACGTATTTGTTGAGACCTTTTAAACGCCTCCTGTCCAAAATGTCCTTATAACAACATTTAACCCAGATATGTTTTAATTAAAAGGCAAATTTACATTTCAATTTTTATTTTACGTTAAATATTGTATCCTTACTTTCTTCCAAATTTGTTATAAGATCCACAGTACCATTAACAAGTTGCATTACTTGGCATGGTTGAAAGAACGGAGGCACGAGGTGGATTATAGTAGAGCAGCTACTCAATACCAAGATAATGTGGAAAGAAAGCTTTAAGAAATCATTGTTTTTTAAATATACTAAAACAAGGTTTACGAATAAGGTTACGACTAAGAAAAAGTAAAATATAGTGAAAACGCAGTTGAGTTTCCATATGCATAACTTTTTGTTTCTTTCTAATGTAAAGTAAACACGTAAGCCAGGATTCCATACAAGGCTGTATGGGACTACGTAAATGTCATGAAGAAAATTGTAAAATTGCTTGAGAAAGTATTCCATACTTTATGAAGATGAGATAGTTTGTAGATTAGTTTTTGTTGAGGAGAAACAGGAGAGGATTTTAACCTTGAATTACTTCCAACATTACTCGCCCTATTCATCAAGCCTTAATTGAATACTATTTAGGTCCATCCATCCTGCCTGAGAGAAAAAAACACGGATACTGATCGATCGATTTATGAAAATGATTACCTATGAATGAATGGGCGGGGATGGATTAGACGCGAAATTGCTATTATACTATTACTTTAACAGGCTGTAATTTTTATGTCGTTTGCTATCTGATTTTTCTTTTCCTTTTACAAAAACCTACTTTTGTCCCTTGTTAAACGCATCATTTTCTTATGAGTACGAAGAGCAAGTAAATGACTGAAACAATAATAATACAACTGATTGTTTAACCGAAAATATGATTGAAATCATTGATTATGTCAAGATTTAATAAAATTATTAATCAGCCAATCAACAATTACTTATATACGGATACGGCGAAAATGACAATGATCGGACTACTTCTTCCAGATAACCTCACAGAAACAAAAATTATTAAGACAAGAAACAATGCACAGGTCATCTTAAAAGGGAAAATGTAAAGTTTTCCATACACTCCGTTGTGCACTGTTGTGATGATTCGTAGCTTTGAATAAATGAACAAGTCTTGTTGCAATTTTTAAAGGGACGATTTCACGAACACAGTACACCGTTTAGAATAAGATAATTCATTAATTTCACCCTGTAAATTTCACTAATGCCCAAACAATTCTGGAAATATTAAATGAGCTCTGTTGTAAAATAGATTGCTTACTTGAGCATATCATCTACTGATGTTTTGAATGTGTGCATGAAGGCAAAGTTGATGTGGAATGCAAACAAGTAGTAACCCCATATTACAAAAACGTGCCAAACATCCATCACAACACCAGCAAACGTTGACCATGCATAGGGAACCTGAATTGTCTCTAAAAACTTGTAGGCATAAAAGATCCAAGTTGCCAAACGTCATCTTGGAAAATCACGGAGAAAGCTGGAATAAATGCTGGTATAGTTAACATGCAGTAAAACGAGAAAAAGCTTAGAATCCGAACTCGTACTTTCTGGGATTTATTGAATGCATCCTGTCCAAAATTTCCTAAAAGAAAAAGTTACTGTTTATTATAAGAGGAAATGTTTGACATGGAATTTTTAAAAAATTACTTACTGTGTTCTAAATGATATGTTAGATCCACCATACCATTTACAAGTTGCATATGACTTGGTCCGGTAGGAAGAAATGGGGAGAAAGCTGAAAAAGACTGGAGTAGAGACTAATTACCCAAATTGTGTGGAAAGAAAGCTTCAAGAAATCCTTATTTTTGAAATAAACTGGAGCGAGCAGTATAAACCATGCTAAAATCAAAACAAAATAAAATAGTGTGAAAATACAGGTTAGCCACCAAATGGAGAATTTTAGGTTTCTTTGTAATTTCAGATGAATTCTCAAGCCAGGGTTCCATTCAAGTTGATACGGAAAGGAATAAATAGTGTAGAGAAACTTGTAAAATTTCTCTAAGAAAGTTTCCATATTTATGATAAAATACTGGTATGACTAATAATTGGAAATGTGATCTCAGCTAAGCAACAATGTTATCAATATTAATTTATGGTATGCTTTATGTATTAGAAAGTTTAGGATATTTTTTGTCTGTTTAATAATATTTGCATGATTGAGAGACTTCAAAAAATAATTGCTGGCTGAGGTTAAAACCTTGACATTACGTAACTTTGATAAGCTGTTATTACCACGTCGTCACTGCCTCGTCTGTACTGTACATATGTATTGCCTACGTTTTAATATCCGGGTGTTATGAGTCTATGAAAATACATTTTAAAGGAGATGGGAGTTGGATAGCAAGTATTTAATTGAATGATTGACACAACAATACAATAATCCATGTTGTTGACAATGAGAATATTAAAAACTCTCATATCTCAAATATATGTAACTGAACATGCCAAACGTTTTTTTTTGTATAACATTTTGTGACATGGACCGATTCCTGGATAAATTTAAATGTTTGCATAAAACAAACGCTATAAAAGGAAGACAAAAAAAGTAATGACGTATCTAGAACTTTCACCATTTGCATTTTTTGTACCAAATTTAATATCTAATTAAAGGTATTCGTAAATCGTAAATTATCGAATACCAAATACTATTAGTGTACAGCGTACAATACGTAATTTTAATTAACATATACACAAGTGAAATAAATTGATTTATCTTCAGCTTCGCTGTCGCTGCTTAATAAGTGAAATAAATTGATATATGAAATTATGGATTAGCATAATTAGCAAATTAGACATCAGAACAAATGAAAAATTTTCCCTTTGTCAGATTCTGATTATCCGTTCCAAAGTACATATTAACGTATTAATTAATTAGGATATTATGTTTTATTCGCTTTCTTTCTTAGCACTAACGTTTCATTTTGAAATTAAGTTATATCGACTTTCTCATACTCATATATGTATGTATGTGCATATAATTAGCACATTATAATTATATCCTAACAACTTTTGCAGAAAAATGCATGGC
>JAHZNG010001555.1:0-21863 GCA_027744375.1 Orchesellides sinensis | reverse complement strand
AAGTACTCCATTCCCAATTAAAAGTATATGTTTTATTGCTATAAGATTGGCTCCGGCTCCGTACACTTTTCAAGTATTATCCTAAACCTAAACCTTTCTTTACAATTTTCCCTAGCTCAAGCCTACTTTTACTAAACATGCGTTCTAAGTTCTAAGGCTTAGTTGGATGGAGTGTGAACTTTTTTCATACTCTTTCATACTACTTTTTTTCTAAGCTATTAAGCTAAGCCAATGTTGTTTTAAAGTTATATATGTACCTATTGCGAAAACCTTAGCATCATGATTTTTACCCAGGGGTATTTACCTACATTTTATTAGTTGGAGAGCTATAGCTTTGTTTTAAATTCAGACATCACATAATTTGTATATCCTTTAAAGTAAATACTGTAAAGCCAGATTGTAGATTGTACTAAACTTGTACTTTATACTTTCTTTTTATATATTCGAAATAGCCATCTTCAACAGATATATAAGAAGTTAAAAAAAGTGATAATATCGCATGCAAAAACAGAGGAGTATATTTAGGTATATGTAAGAAAGGTTTAGGTTTAGGATAATACTTGAAAAGTGTACGGAGCCGGAGCCAATCTTATAGCAATAAAACATATACTTTTAATTGGGAATGGAGTACTTTTGAGTTGTGGTTCCTCCAATAGGTCCCACAACAAGTCGGGCCTGCCTCTTCAATAATATAGGTCAGCCCCCGATACTAATAATAAAAATAACAATAAAACTATACATATGCAAATTAATAATCTATTTGTGTTTTAAACTTATCCATACTGTTACTGAATTTGTTTAATCTTTTCTTTTAAAATGATTACAAATTCTAACAGATAACAAATCAGAATTTCAAGGACAGACAAGAACCAGAAATAACACACAAAAATGGTGAAAGAAAGGACAATAGTGATAGGCTTTCTAGCCGTGATAACGGTCCTCGCCTTAATATTCCTCCTGGTCAAGATTGCTGGTCACGATGACCCCCTAGACTGGGATGGGTCAGGCTCCGGCTCAGGGGATGATTCCGATGAGACTACAAAACATCCATCATGTAAAGACTCGTCTGAAGAAGCGTCCACAACTGTATCACCGGATAGTGATTAAGGTCAGTATACATATAGGTACATACTTATGCATGAAAAAAGATAAAGATATCAAATTTAATTGTGTTCAAACTTTTCAAAATAAGTTATTCATTTTTGCAGATCAGCGTTAGCCAATTTAACAATAAAACTCACTTTTTCCATTTGTTTACAATATATTCTTCCTTTCGGTTCAACTTTGAAGATTTTGCAGAGAGATCGATTTCTACATCGTTAAATTAGGTCACAAGTCCTTTCCAGGATTGACTTATGAGCTACTGGGCTACTACCAGGAAAATGTCATCATGTCGGAAAAATGTCAAGTTTGCTCAAAATGTCAGCCTTCTATCCTATATTTCATAGGCATTTAAGCACTGTAATACTCGTGTAAGACCTATTTATTATTACAAAGCTATATGAACATGTTACTAATATTTGGTAGTGTTGACCATTGCCAATTGCCATTATAGCGTATGAGAACAAAAAGGTTTTCACCATGAAACTTTCTCCTGCTTGACCATTTGTGTGGATATTACAAAACGAAAATATGTATGTGTTTGGTCATTCGTTAATCTATAGGTAGAAAATCCTTTTTCAAGAATGCCATAGTTTACAGACAGAACAGTAAGTTATAAGCGTATAATGTAGATGTAATTAACCCAATTAATATAAGAACCTGGATTTAATTGGTATAATTAATCTGAAGTTGGATGTAAATATCTAATATTGTGAATCACTCTAAATTACTCAGTAGACAAATGCTCCCTGAAAACTTATCATTGCAAATACGCAGAATTATTCCACATTGTATAGTCTTGTATAATTTCCGCAAAACGCATTGTAATTTGAAAATGGTCAATTGCCGAGATTAAAACATTATAAGTTGTTACTTTTACTTAAATGTTATTAAAATTTAGAAGATAATCTTTTTACACAATTGTGCTGAAATCTTAGCCAATACTGCGAAAGCATTTTTCTACAGCTTCGGAATATGCATACTTATTTTCATCTCATTCAGAACCATCCATCATCCATGCAGCTAACTCATTCATGTAAACTTCATTTTGATTCACTTCAAAAATTCATCCTTTTAGGAAGCTAATAAAGAAATGTGTCGCAAATTCATCAGAGATTATGTTTTTTAAAGACGATTACATTCTATAACTATGTTGCGAAATTCATGTCATGTGTCAATGTCTCATGCAAATTGCATTTCACACAGGTGCGCAAAAGGTGGAAATACGACATCAGTAAGGAATTGGATCTTGCAAACTGCAACAACAGTAATTTGTGGTTTGCTTATGTGCATCTAGTCATATAATATCATATTAAAAATAACATTTCTTTTCCACTTCCACAAAGGGGATCGGATATGCGTACTAAAGTTGTTTTTAATTTTTACTTTAAATGATAAGTTTCCTTTTATCTTGATGGATTTGCTTAAATCCTAAAATAAAATTGGCAAGCAAACACCCACACCCACGCATCGATTCATATGAAACAAAACCAGAGAAGGATTATTACACTGCATGTTTACCTTTGTATGTCTTCTTTTGAAGAACATCTAAAGGACACACGAAATGTCCATAATATACTTATACAAAGTCAAAAGTCTTTTGTTTCCTTTTCAATGAAACTTTATATGCCATTGCCTTTTGCATTTCAATATTGTGCAATGTACTTACTCGGAGCATCAGATTTTTTACTGATAATTTCATATTGTTCTTTGTGTGAATGTGCTTACTTGCATATCCATTTTAGTACCTAGTACCATATATCATTTTACATTTTGCATACCTGACTTTCGTGCAAATAAACAAATAAAGTCAAAACTTTATATTTGCTATTAAACACTTCTTAGACCTGGACTTTACTCCATCCATCCACATATATCCATAAGTAAACACAAAACCAAACCCAAAATGTTTCATGATTTTACATTACATATTATGCAACTTCCAACGTTGTTATAGCGTATATCATATCCTCCATCATCCGTTGTTGTCGCATGATTGCATGTTTGACCATTTCAGGATATTTCCATGATACATTGCTGCGTGAGTGATCAATTCAGGTGAAACTATCAAAACAGAAAGGTTTAAAAAAACGTGTGAATGAGTAATATGCTCAAAGTACTTTTATCATATGCAAGAAGTATCATATTGCACATTATAAAATATCAATCTTATGGAATGGCTTTCCACTAATATTCTCCTTTGCCTTTGCCATGTTGAATTTGCTATTTGGTTGCTGGATAAAACGATGGTCCTGTCCTATGGAACTGAAGGACACACCAAAAAAACGCATGCCATTATGCCATTCTATAAAACACATTTTTGCTTCCCTAACTTAAACCTATAAACATTGCATTGCATGCATTTATCTTACCACTTAAAAGCACGTTATTGCGTGCACTGCATACCTTCCATTTTCTTAGACTTTGTTTTTCCACTGTCCCATGGAACAAATAAAATATATGGCAAGATTTACTATACGATATAATATGCTATGGAATAAGAAAGGATTAAAAATTATTCCATGATACATCCATACTTAGTATATTTCATACAGCAATACAGCTCTGACTAACAAAACCTTTTAGGTACATCTTTACCGAACAAACATATAAAAAATTTATATGCATTCTTCATAACAAACTCTCAATTTCTAATGGATTCCTCCTGTTCCGAAATAAGGAAAGGAATGTTCCTTCCATACCAATACACTTGCTGTATACCTAAACCATACCCTCCAACAAAATCTACTGTGGCTTATCATATTCTCACTTTTTAAGTACAACTACAAGGCCTTAGTAGCTTTTTTTTGTTGAATAGAGTGTATAGATAAAGAGTAGTATACATAAAACGTGACTCGTTCAGTATCGCATCGGTCGGAAGAGTACACAGCCACAGCAGCAGCAGCAGGCATAACAATAACAAACACACACACCATCAAAACATTTCCAGGATGTGTAGAGCATTCGTCAATGTTAAAAAAACGTAATGCTATTTTCAATGTGCATTTTTTAGAGTGTACTTTTTTTCTACGCTTTCAACCAAACAAATAGTATTGCAGTGTTGGTCTCGCAATAAAGACCTGCTTTTTGGAAATCTGCATTGAAAAAATTATTCCATTTGGACAAAAACAAGGATTTAAATATTTTTAAAAAGAAATTTACAATTTGTTGTGATATTGTGTTTACAAGAAGAAGAAGAGTAAAGCAATTAAAACAGAAGGACAGAAGCGGTTTAGGTACAGAGATTGGAAAAGGAAGGGGGAGGATTTGTTTACAAACATAAAGAGGAGTGTGTACGTGTGAGAGTGACTCACTTGAAGACGGTGTGGTGCAGAGGAAGAAAGAAGGTCAAAGGTTAGTAAATAAAGTGGTAATTTTGATGTGGTTTGGTTGGAGTGGAAGGAAGGTAAGAAGGAGATTTGTGGAAAAGGTTGGAGCACATCCACCCACGCAAATTATGCTGATGCATGATGGGGATTTGTTGATTGTTGAATTTGATTAAGATTAGTATTGAGATTAATTCGTAATTAATTAAGACTGAGGGATTTGCGGAGGTTGGAGGTGGACATTTAGGAGGAGGAGGGAGGAAACGACATTATTGATGTTTGAATGAAACTAATGAAAATTGTGCAATTGTTGGTTAACAGTGCAATAAAGGATTTTACGTATGCGTTTGGTTGTTGGTGATTTGTGGTGACGAGGACGAAGGAAACAGGTGAGTAAATTAATTTGTAAAAACAATATGTTAGTTAATAGGTGCATAATATTATTAAACTTATGGATGATGGAGGAGTAAGTAGGAAGGTGGGAGGAAGGTCTAAACAATTAAGTTAAATGGAGCAGAAGCACACGCGTACAAGTAATTGCAAATTGTTTTAATTGGAGGTTATATCTTTTAGTTTAGCAGTATTATAAGTTGGATTGGAGTTCGTTAACTTTAGAGTAGGTAGGTAGCCTACACTTTTCTGTAAAGTGTAACAAAGCCCATCGCATTATTTCCAAGAATAACTCGTGAATTGATTTGGACCTGTCTGTTTATTGATTGAAGTTCAGTTGGAATTATGAATTAGTAGTAAAGGCATGTCGCGTGTGTGCGTGTATCGAATAATTTATTGGTATCAGTAATCATGCATTTAACGTCAAACAACGTAATGCAAGTTATGCAATATCCATGTCTTCCTATCCTGGAAGTAAATATGCCATGTCATAGTCAATTTTGATGATGATAATACACATTTTGGAAAGTTAACACGGTAATATTCCATTCTGCAATATATAATCTTTGTAATCATCGTATGCAACTTTCTCTAGTTCCTTTGGACTTTCTCCAAGCTATATCCAGTACTCCAGTAAATTGAGTTGTGGTGAGGTAGAGTGTTCGCAGTTACCTGTCCAGTAATGTTACGTTGCTTTGTTTGTATTCTTACATAAATATAATGGAACAAGAGTGCAATGACTGCCTTTGAAATGGGAGTTCTAAAATAGGATTTAATTTTTGGTTGATTGGAAGCAGTTACGTTTCCTCCTCCCTCCCGTGTATAATTGGTTCTGTGAGTCCTGGAGTAGGTATTTAGTTAAAAACCCTATGCCTATGCGTAGGAGTTTGGGTTAGAATTGCTGATAAATTAACACACATGAAATCGGGTATATTTAGGCGTATACCTATTTTTTCTTGGCTTGCCTATTAAAATCAATTTGACAAGTTATGGTGTCATTGTCTCAGCGTGTATAATTCTCTTTGATGTGATTAAGCTCTCACCCGCCTGCTAACCTATGTATAAAGCGATGTCTACAGACAGTACAGTCTTTAATGATTACTGATTACGTATATGGTAGCATTTTGTAATTATGTATGAAGTGTGTGGCATGAAGTGTCTGTCACAAACACAAAGTTGTTTGCTTTCAAATTTTCCGAAGGGGTTGGGATGAGGTAGATAACTGGATTAATTTGATGAAAGTTTGGGTTAATAAGTAATAACTTGGAATCGGAATAACTTAACGGGTTCATAAGATTTTTACACTTGTCAAGTTTCTCTTTGCGGTGTTTTCATTTAAGATTCACATGTCAATCAATAAACCTAACCCCCATTGCCAAATGACATGTTCCAAGTAATCGCGACATCAACGGCTTTGATGTTGAAAAAGCATAGCCTAGTTTTGTCATTCACTTTTAAAGTTTTCAGTTTGCAAAACACATCGATTTTAATTTACCAATGTTCTAACTCTTTATATTTACCGTATTATCACCGAAGCCGAAGACCGCTGTTTTATTTACAAAACGCTTACATGTCGATGTCGCTTCACTTTATTATGGTGGTATTGTGTTCTAAACTTAAATTTTGCATTTTAAGTTATTCATCTGCCATTTTATCTGGAACTTGCGAATGCGACATGAGAAAAAGACTATTTACATTATGAATAATGCATGATTTAGTCGACTTAGAGTTTGTCAAGAAGGTTTGCAAGTTGTATGCTCTCCCATTCGTATTTAGTATTTATAACAACAAAGTACAAAGGAAACAAATTTTGTTAACAAAGAACTCTATAGGGTATTGCGTTGTGTTGTACGTTAAACGTTGTATATTCAGAGATGAATTAGGTAATTAAGTGATAAAAAAGTGACAATGTCAGGGTTTTATCATTTGCTTGATACTCCATGCAAGATTGTTTCAGGAATGTTGCATGTAAAGGATATATTGTACCTATAGTATTTGCAAGTCATGCATTATTTATTGCGATGTACTTGGCTAACTGGTTTGTTCCTTTAGTTTTAGATTCTAACTGATCGTATATCATATTTAGCCATTAGATACCCCCAAGCCTATACTTAGCTACTGCCATCCGTATTCCATATTCGTAGAAAAGAAAAATCAATATTTGCAATACATATTCATATAAGATTAGAAAAATTACATTTTTATTTATGTATGCGTTGCCAAATACGTTATATGGGTACTGTGTAGTAAATAATTGCATAAAAAACTGATATGCTTCGAAATATACGTGATGGGGAGTTCATCAGAGCCTGATTAATTTGTAAAAAGTATTATTCCATAGTGTATACATTATACATAGGTATGCTATGTTTTCTTTCTGAATCTCTAAATTGATTTTTTGCAATGCAAGTTTTTGCAAGCCCTAGCAAAAAAGTGCAAACATACATTCATTCTTCATCTCCTCCTCTTCTTTTGTGCCTACCAAAACACCATTTATTTTGGTGCTAAGTGCTAAGGTATATATGGAAAGAACTTAGTTGAACTTTTTTGTTGTGCATTCTCTCGCTGTAGTCTTTCATGTTATACATAATACATATACATAATTGTATTGTGTTGAAAATGGTGTATCCTAAAGAAAAGCAAGCTATTATATTCTCATCTTAATTTATGTAATATTACATATTATATAACAATTTATATTTACGTATTGTTTATATCTATTATTTACCATTTTATAGCAGAGGTCTTTATAACTTATGGCATTATGCAGAATAGGTATACAAATAATATTCTTTCATACGTTTTACCTAACAACTTCTTCCATTTGTACTGTTTCTGGCAGCTTGTTTAAAGTCACAACTTTTGTATTTAATAACATCGGCAAAAAATGCCGTTGCATTCTGCACAACATAACATCGTGAATCGTGAGTGAACACTTTTATAATACTTGCTTACTCACCCTACATGCATGCCATGGATCATGTAGAAATACCACTTTGACTTTGTGTATAAAATATTTATTTATGTAGTATTATGTATACACACATGACCGACAAAAGTCCGACTGATGTTGTTAGTTGTTATCGTCATGCATCATCCTCAGCAAAGGATCATTAAGGAGAAGCAGGTTGAAGCTATTCTGGTCATCTATTTTTTGGCGTAAATGTTGGCAAATTGGCAAAATACAGCAGCACATTAAGAGAAAATTAGCTACATAAATATTTACTATTCACATACGTACAGTCAATACTGTACAAATGAGGTTGTCTTCAGTACTCTCCCTCTGTATTCGTGGAGCAGTTTGCATACACATACGGGTAAAAAGCAATAATTCATTTCTTACGACCTTACGTAGAATATAGTCGTCCGTGAGGTGAGACCTCAGGACAAATACGGACCCGGAGAAAGTAATAAATGTTGTGTGATATATTGAGTTGGTTGATTATGAAGGTAGCATAAGTTTATCCTAACCAGTGCATTGCATGGAAGTTTTATTGTGCATGCATGTTTGTGGAAGTGTATAGGGGCTCTGGTTAGTTGGTTTGGTTGCTGGATGGATGTTGCAAAATAAGTCATAAAAATAAACCTTGTCTTCCTGTTATGTTGTGAACGTGAACTCTCGCTACACTTTCATAGGTTGTCTTATCTATCACCGAGTACAACTGTGCATTTATCATAGCTTAGCAATGCATTGCAATATAATGTGCTATATTTATGCTTTCCGTTCAGGTAGGTATTCAGATGTGCAGAGCAAAAGTGCAGGCGCATGAATGCGAATGGAAACAAGATATAGGGAAAAGCAGTCGTAATGATGGAAATGTAAGAGTGGGGTGAGAGTGAGAGGTATGATATATGATGGTTTATTGGTAACCAAAAACTAACCTAGAGCCGGGTTCTGTTTTCATTGTCTTTCCTATTCCTATTGGTTTTTTCTTTTGTGAGAATTACAGAACTCAGTTTGATGGGATAGGATAAATTATAGGAAAGGTGATTGAGAGGAAATTGAGCTTGACTTTGATATATATCTTGTTTTAGTGACTACCTTAACGTGTGTCCTGTGTGTATGTGTACCTTCGTACCGAGTTAAACAAGTACAAATTGTGTCTTATATCCATATCAGTCAGGTTCTCATATCATGTATTGAATTTTTATCGCTATCAAGTGTACAAAAACGTAGATTAGAATTGGAAATCGGGATGAATTTGTTTATGTACATGTAGGCTTTTTCGAGATCGGCCTGTCTGTCCCTGCTTACGGTCTCATGTTTTAAAATAAATAACAACAATAATATCAATCACTGCCTCTGTGGCTGATCGAGCAAGTACCTACTAAAAAGGATGAAGTACTTTTACATATCTTTGTGTATGGGTACATTTGTGAATGTTTTTGGTACCACAAGTTCTTTGCTATTTCAAGTTTAGTTAGTTGTTGTGTGACCCCGGTATGGTGTGCTAGGAAGGTAATGTTTGTATGTACTTATAAACAGTTTGTTGCGTGTGTAAGAAATAAAGATACTTGAAGAAAGATACCGTGATTGAGACGATTTAAACGGATCGGAATTTTTATCGCTATCAAGTGTACAAAAACGTAGATTAGAATTGGAAATCGGGATGAATTTGTTTATGTACATGTAGGCTTTTTCGCGATCGGCCTGTCTGTCCCTGCATACGGTCTCATGTTTTAAATAAATAACAACAATAATATCAATCACTGCCTCTGTGGCTGATCGAGCAAGTACCTAAAAAGGACCTATTTCAAGTTTAGTTAGTTGTTGTGTGACCCCGGTATGGTGTGTTAGGAAGGTAATGTTTGGATGTACTTATAAACAGTTTGTTGCGTGTGTAAGAAATAAAGATACTTGAAGAAAGATACCGTGATTGAGACGATTTAAACGGATCGGAATTTTTTAAAGCCTATTCTGTGAGAGTGAGGATGAGCGTCAAGCAGACTGATTAGAGGTATGTGATTATGATGTTTTTGGTAAAAAAGTTTTGAGCAAATATTCAAAGTAAAAGTCACACAAAACATTCATTATTTTTTTAAAATACGTACAAAAATGAGAATACAAAAATTATTTGGTATGATATGGTTGGGTTATGCTAGGGCTTAAGCTTCCAGAGAACTTTAAATGTACTTTGACTTATGGATTGACTCTTTAGGTCATGAGTTATTTGAACTGAATATTATTTTGTCCAAAACGTGTCTGAATTTTAGATGTTGGTTGGGCAATGTAGAATGGGTTGGAACGTCAAATATTGTTTAGGCTTTGTAGATTTAGAAAGAATCAATCGGCAAAAGATTGATTGGTTAAGAGTTGTAATTTTGCATTTCTTTTCTTGTATGTTATTCAAATGGGTTTTCTAACAAATAAGATTGGCATTAAACAGTGTGTGAATGTTGACACTTAGCTTTGAAGATCTATATATATTTTTCCGTTCAAGAAAAACCGTTTCCGAAGTGGTGAAGGTTACACAAGTACATTACCATTTATCATTTGCTTAACATTTATAATGTCGATTCTCATGAAAACTTATTATCAGTTTCAGTTTCAACAGGCAATGAAAAATTTTCATCCGATGCAATGTCTGATTTAAAATCATTGATCTAATTTAACTCACGTGGCCGAAAGCATGTCATTGCATATGATTTTTTTACAAAATTTTAACATTTATCATCATCATCACGTCAGCACAAATTTACAGTTGGGACAGGTTCGTGTTTGATGTAAACATTTAGAGTAAGATTCATTTCAAATTATACACCTATCATAATCATGTATTTTGAGTTTTATAGTGTAATTTGTAATCTTTTATCCTTTGATATCTTTTTAATGATTTTTTTTTATTTAGAGTAAGATTCATTTCAAATTATACACCTATCATAATCATGTATTTTGAGTTTTATGGTGTAATGTGTAATCTTTTATCCTTTGATATCTTTTTAATGATTTTTTTGTATTTAGCCATTAGAATTAGTGGGAGAGGTTGGGTGCATAGTTAGGATAATTTTGCGAGCATACGCATGATGCATGTGCATATACATAAACTGAGTCTCTTTTGGGTAAAGAAACGTGTATGGGAATGTTTTAAATGTAAATTTATTTTTATTAACTATAATACAGTTAATGCTTGCTCAACTACAAAAAATCAGTTATGGGTAACATATTGTATGCAAAATGCAAACCTGTGTATTGGTAAAGTAAAAAGCAAGTATAGCACAAGTCAAACAAGTCCTTGACATTCAGTTGGTAAATTTCTGATATGATCCAGTCTAGTCAGTAAGTAGGTAGGTATTTATGTAGAAATACTTTGGTCGTGATTGGTGATATGGGGCTGCTAATTGATGATATTATGGTATGATGATGCTATATAAGGTTGTATGTTGAGTGGAAGAAGAAAAGCAAGTTAAAAATGTAGTTACGAAAGTGTGCTAATTAAAAAACTACACATAAACATACCATTTGTTGGTGTAATGTCGCGTGGTTGTAAAATAACGCTGTACATTACTGTTTAGCTATTTAGCTTTATTGTTTTGCGAACTTAGAATTTCAGTAGGATAATGTAGTGCGTTTAACTGAGCTACTTTGGGTACAAATATATGTAAGTACTGAAAATGCATTGTTAGCAGATTGATTTTACTATGAAAAGGTCGTAAAAATAACAATAAAATTTATTTTAAGTTGATTGAGCCGATTCTCTAGTTGTTATTGTTATGATTACTTTATGTATTTGTTTGCTTTTCAGAGACCGGAGGACGCTTTTAATTTCTGTCAAGTAAAGTTCTACTTCCGTGAAAGCTGGCTTCAGGGAATTGTGTTGTGGAGTTTACTTGAATTAAGAAAGCGACTTCAACCCCATTTTTATATTGAATACTTCTACGGATGGATTTCCAGCTACCTTCAAATTACTGAAGTATTTTAAAAATCATTACTGGTGCTGTGTTTGGTGTGGGTGAACTTTGAAGTCTGTGGTCAGGCTTTGTGAACAGACGTTCCTTTTGAGTTGGTGTTAGTAGTATTATGAGAATGAGCCAAAAAATGGATAGTCTACGAGAACAAGTCATGATAAATCAGTTTGTATCTGGCGGCTGGATGTGCGACGGATCAGGCGAGAGCCCTTCTTCAGGCAGCTCATTGGCAGTTTGAGGTAATTTACATTCATGTGCAGTTTTACTTACTTATGGTTATGATTTTTATATTTCTTACAATTTGATAAAAGAGTTTTGGAATAAAACGGTTCAAGGTTCAATCAAACAGCACAATAATTCAATGAAAATTTGTACATACGTATAATTGAAATTTGGTAGTGATAGGGGATTGGATAGCAGTTTGTTCGTCGTAATTCTGAATTAACAGGAAGTTGTCATTGAAGGCGATTTAATAATGTGATTAAATGTAAATCTATGATGATTGACAACAACATAACAAAGGACGGAATCTCCTAAATTGAACACAAATAGCAGTTGGTTCGTCGTAATTCTGAATTAACAGGAAGTTGTCATTGAAGGCGATTTAATAATGTGATTAAATGTAAATCTATGATGATTGACAACAACATAACAAAGGACGGAATATCCTAAATTGAACACAAATAGGAAATAAAGGCTCTTTATTTGTCGTTTCAAACTGTTTTAAATGGTGCATTCAGCTTATCTCAGAAAGCATGTTTAATTGATGTTTTTTTTATGATTCCATTTTAGACTGCGTTGAGCTTGTTTTTTCAAGAAGCAGCTGTCGCACCCCCATCATCTCACCAAAATCACGCCCATCATATTCTTCATGACCATTTTGGACAGGTAAATCAATTATAATCAATACGATATACTTATCAAACTCCGGGTTCAAATCTATACAATAGAACTTCTAGGATACAGATTGAAGTCAAAACTGTTTTAATTTGTATACTATTTTCGTTGGCTCATGCAGTGTTTGAGTTCGATTGCTGTGTTAATAATTTATTTTTGAAATTATTACAATAATAAATGATTATCATGCATTGTTTTGCAAATTTGTTGCAGATGACGCCAGCTAATACACCAGCTACACCACCTAACTTTCCTGATGCTCTTCTTGCTTTCTCCAAGCTTTCAGCAGGGGACAAGTCATCCTTATCGAGCTCTCCAGGTAATGCAATTTTAAGTACATGAGCTGTGAAAATACTAATAATTGATCATAATACAATAATTTTACTCAGATCATGAATCTTCATATTCTTGTAGCTTTCAGCAATAGTCCGCTGACAGTAAACTCATCTCAGAATCAGTCAGACTATAGTACAATCAACAGTAGAAATGGAATGTCACCATCACCAAATGGTGCGCAGGTCGGAGGAGGAATGTCATCCGCATCTCAGCAACCATTTGGATATTCTAGTAATTTTTCTCAAACAGCTACTCATTGCTTTGGTGGGGGCATCCGAAGATAATTATCTCAACCACTGAGTTTATATTACAAACGCTGTATATACATTACTATAGAATTACGATTATTATAATGACGCGATTTCGAAGCTGTATATTTACATATTATTATGACCTAAGGTATTTCAAGGTAGTATAACATGACAAATGACGACTTAGACTTAGATTTATAGTTTATATTATTATTTTTCAATCAAGATCAACAAAATCACTGTAAAATAGTCACTCTTAAAGTTACACCTCATTTGCAAATTGCAGCTCTCAGTTTTTCTCAAATCATTGTTTTGTGGAGGCAGTCCGGTTTGTCAAAATACGTTGACGGTGTCGCTATGCAGTAGTAACAGCAGAACTATTTGTGTTGTAACGTTTTCAGTTGATTTAGTCATTTCCATTGTACTTTTTGCTAGTGTTTATATAATTTTTGCAACGATTACGAAGCATTGTAAACGAGCATAAAAAGTGCCGGCCATAAAGACCTTTAATGTTGGAAGCAAAATACTATTTCTGGTAGATAAAAAATTGGCGTGTATCGATGCTTCTGATTTAGTGTCATCTTCACACAACTATTATTTTCTATAGTGCAAACTGGATAGTGTAGGACAGTTGATTTTCAGGGGGTCTAAATCAGTAGCATGTTTATTGTCTTTATTAGTGTTGTTTGTAGAAAAGTCATTATTACGGATTATATTGTAACAATCGTATGACTCACGGAAAAATAATTTTCTAACGTAGCTGGTAATTTTTATACCGTAGTTCTATCTAAGCGCCAGGGAGCATGGTCAATGATGTTTCTGTTGAGAGCAAAAGGAAGCAAGTAAAAGAAAGTTGAAGGTGAAAGTAAAAAAATAGTAATATGGATTGGGTAGCGTACACAGTACAAACAGTGCTTTCACGCAGTGCTGTTAAAATACGGAAGTAGTATGCATGTACGGTATACAAATCTTTATTGACAAGTTTCAAGTTAAGCATGTACTTAAAGCGTGAACATTTTTCTGCGTGACTACGTTTGTTTGAAACAAATATCTGTAAGATACCAGTATGTACAGTCATTCAACTCGAATATGAAAGTTTGGATTAACTGCAAAATTTCTGGTAGCATTTCCTAGAAATTCCTACTAAGAAAGGATTTATTCATGTAGGTGCTTTAGGCTATTTCGTGTGTATTGCATTGTGGTTTAAAATGTGAGTTAATTCTGAAATAAAGTAGGTAAATGTACCAGAACATGCCATTTATTAATGATAGCCTCAGATAATCACCAAAAACTCAAAACCAACAGATTTGTTGAAACATGTAAGACCAGCCATATAATATTGCTTTGATGAAGGCTTAAGGTATACATGTAAATAATGTTTCAGACTCATTAGACTTGTCATTATATTATTCAGCTTAACAATATCACACTACCAGTTTCGTTAAACATGCAACAATGCCACATTAGATAGAACAATCGGTTATTACATTTGTGTAAATATAAACTGAATACAAAACAACAAATATTTGTAACAAAACGCTTAAAGTAATCCAAATATTATCAATTATATATTACCTTGTAATTTTTCTTCAGCATCAATCAACAATCAACAACAAATTGTAATATTAACGTAAACCGTAGTCGATATTTATGAGCATACTACACATTTGTATGCATGAGTTTAGAATATATAATGTTTCGTACCTTCGCAAGTATTCTATTTTATGTAACAGAAAAATAATTAGATTTATGTGTAAAAATTTATTCTTTTGAACAACGCAAAGATGTGCATATAGTTTTAATGTTTCAAACTTCCAAAGTTAATACCTATACTAAACTCCTACGTAAATGCATAATATGTAATCCTCGCGTTGCGTATTAACTACATATGTATGAACAAAATGTATGACGACAAATCAATCAAACTGTATCCGAAATATAACACAGCTATCCCAGATGCAAAAGAAATATCTGTCTTAAATTTCATAGATTTACGATTTACTTAGGATTACAATATCATTTAATTTTAGCAGTGAACAACTGTAGAGGATTCTGGTCCAAATTGTGATTATTAAACCTGCTCGTTGCATCTCTCCAACTTCTTAGTACGTATAAGATGTAAATAAAATTAAAAAAAGATAACAAAACAATTATTGCAACCAATCGATTGGTTCCTACACCGATTGTTTACGGGACAGAAATAGTAAAATTGGATATCCAAATGGTTTATTTCCCTCGTAATGCAAAGCAAGTAATTTTTGAGGCGCAAAGCAGATTTAAAGTAAGTTGAATGATGATGTTTCTGTTATTATACAAGATGTACGACTTCAAAAATCTACGCTATTGCTAATAATGTGTCTCTTTGTAATATATTGGGATGTGTGTTAACAAATGTAGTATTTTGACAGGTAGAACTGTTGAAAAGTTGGGTAGAACTGTTGTGTACTACTACTGCTTACCTCAACTTGTTAACGCTATGTAACATGTATGACAAGTTTCAAATTTTATGATAATAAAAACAATGTTATGTTAAAAACGTTTTTTATTTTATTTCAAATTGTTATTTTCACTTTCAAATGTGTTATGGTTAAAATCAAAGTTCCATCAAATGAATTTTCTGGTTTTTCTAATGAAACATTTTATTTAATGCGTACTTACTGTTTCTCATATTTAACAGTCATACATAGAACATACATACCAAAAAAACACCAGCAAAATTGAAATATTAAACATTTAACATTATTATCCACATCATTTTAAAATATTCACATGAGTATACACAGAAATACATTTTGCATATTGCAACGAACAACACAATATTGCATTCTTGTATTATGCGGTCGTCTTGTGTAAAAGTTAACACCTTATGAGTTCCATTTACATATCCTACCCCGCACCGTTATAATCTAATTAATGCTGTTTTAATTTAAACCAGTTAACAATTTAACAACCTTCAAACTTAAAAGTTTCTGTTTTTCATACATATACTACTCGGCTTTTTTATACAGTGTGTGAATTTGAATTATTACAAGCTCATTTTTGTGTGTAACGCTGCATAAACGCTTTAATTTAGAGATACATTTTATGTGTGAGTGGAAAATATTTACTTTCTTTTTGTCAAAATATCAAACGGGATAAGATAAAACTTGCGTGTTTTAATCGATGATGGAGGCGAGTTTGTATGTGAGATTAGAGAAGAAAAAGTGAAAAAATACAATCTTGAATATTTTACTTAATTACTTTCTCGTAAGGTCAAACTAATTTAAGTAGATAGAGTAAGGGAAAGTTAAGTTTTCATGTTTTACTTTCACATTCAGTTTTCTCACTGACTGTAGTGATGTACATTTCTTATAAACTTCAGTGTTCACATTGTGACAACCTTATCGAATTACCTTACATGCACTTAAATTAATTAAAACGCCTTGTTGACTCGTTCATTAAGTAAAAACTTGTCCCGAAATGCTTTGTGTACATTGTACACATATTTCAAAACATGAGTACACATTTTACAACTTTAGCCTATAAGCTTTCGTACAAATAGGACAAGGTAAACAGGCAAAAGCACCATGAAATACTTCAGGTAAAAATGTAAAATGCTTGTCTTAATTAAGCCTATTTATATGATGGGAATTATGACAGAAGTTGCTGAAGTCATTGTAGAAGAATCACGATTTTTATGTAAAATTATCAAGTGAAAGAAATATCGAACACTTGGCAGTACATAATATTTATATTACTTCAGCTTTCTTCTAACAAGTTCATTTTTATCGGAGAAAGCGGACAAAGAGAAAGTACAGCGAAGCTTAGGCAGAGGCAAAAACTTGTTTTTTATTAGAACCAAAATTGAAAGACGAATTAATAATAGGAAGTTGACAATAATTATGTATGTGTACAGTGTACAGTATATGATTTGGTTCTATAGAACATTTTAATAATTTCATATAACACCAGTAGCATATATGTATGTACATAATCTCAAAATGAATTTCATACATGTTGTATATCGACTTAGGACAAATATAGTTCACTTTTTAAGTACAAAATGACGAGGTTTCGTTTCCAACAACCAGTTTTCTTTTTTAATTAATCACGATAGGTCATAGTCATAATAAACCGCATCAGTCGTTAGCATAGTAGATCGTAACAGAAATGTAATAAAACATAATGTCTTTTAACTATTATTGAAGGAAACTTATCGGAACAAAATATACATACACATTATAATCTTTACATACACATTATAATCTTATGTAACCGATCGACTGTTGTCACGAAGGACGCGAAAGAGGTACCCCAAGTAAAAAGCAATCTCGCGATGCCCCCAATGGTAAAATTAAAATAATTAATTTTCTCAACTTAAAGGTACGCTGGGTTTTAAAAAGTACTGATTTATCAAATGAAGCCAATAAAATTAGTCAATATGAGTATTCTACAAGTTGTAATAAGATTGAGTTTACATTATTATTGGTCATGCTTTATTTTCTAGTCAACACTTTTTGAGGGACTTAATCTATCTAAACTTTCTCTTATGTTACTTTGTTAAGGTGAAAATTATACCGTCTTTTAACACCATGAGTAATCTACATGTACTTATAGTAGTTAACACTGAACAACAAGTAAATTCAATCATAAACAACATTAAAGACTAGCTACACAATTAATCCATACTAATTTCAACAATGATTTAGTATTACAAACTGGTCTAAGCTAAGTTGGTATTTTTAGCATTCGTTAATAAACAACAAGTTTAAAACAGCTACTTTTAAAATCCTATATGTGTGTGTCAATTTTTCTGGAGATCCCCAAAACAAAAGTTTAGAATGGAGCAGCGTACTTTATAATAATAGATTAATGCCAGCTCGATGGATTTTTTATTGATGTGCATGTAGACTTGACTAGAACCGTAAACTTACATAAACTATGCACATAACTTAATTATCTTGACAAGTACAAAGTAGGAAACACAGTTTTTAGTCCGCATTTAAATATACAATATATAGAGTCATAGGAAAATTGATTGTAGACAATATTCACTTATATCCATCTTTTTATTAGACCACCAACTGTGTGGAGATTTAAAAACAATTTACCATTGTAAATCCTCCATCATTATTAATCAATTGTCATTCTTGAGTTTCAAAATCTTTGCAATTTTTATTCTCTGCACTCACACCTGAAGTTTATTCATAAAAAACACTGATTCGATATATTTATTGATTATTTATATATAGTCAAAAAGATGCATCCAAATGAATATCATGTGCATGCATTGTCACAAAATGTAATAATGAAAAAAGAAGGGAAGAGAAGACACGAGAAAACTCATAATATTGTAATTTAAATAAAAACTCAATAATTATTATTATGGTTGAGGATTACAATTATTTAATGGGTTATAGTAATAGTTTGGTGAAGGAGCAGTTCCATTCCTAGTGCCACCCCCACTACTGCTCTTTCTACCCCCAGAAGTGTCCACTTGAACTTGTTCGAGACCCGCTGTGTTGGACCTATTGTTAGAACTAGTGGTGGCTGGATGGTCATTGTAGCCTGATTGTTGTTGTGATCCCCTACGTGGCGACTGTTGTTGACTATAGTGTGAAGCCTGTAAAGATTCCAGCTCTCCAGCTTTCTCTAGGTCCACATCGTTAAGACTTGGTTCATTCACTTTAATCTCTGGAAGCACACCACCGTGTACACCGAAGTTTGCCTCAAAACGTTCCAGCTGCCATTTGCAGATAAATCGAATGATAATGATGAGTAGGCCTATTATAAGCAGGGAAGTGCCTATAACAATAAGTGGCGTTCCGTAAGACTTAGCTTCTGCACCTGGAACCAACTGGATGAGCCCTACGAAGAGGAGAAGAGCTCCAGCTAAGGGAAGGAGGACGCTCAATTGGAAAAATACGCGTTTGAGGGCAATCACTCGAACCAAGGTATGCATCGTAGTCTCTTGTGGCTGCTGACTGTCTGTGACGCCTTGGGGAGAGTTAAGGGGAGAGGGAGTGGGTGTCACTTGGTGGTGACTGAGGGGAGGGCGGAAGTGAAGAGAGAGCTTGTGTGGACGGCTAAAGTATCCTATCGATCCCTCCTTCTTGTTGCGCTGCCCTCGAATCGGGACCGATGGAATGGATGAGATCATCTTGGAAAGTTGGGATCAAGGTAGATTATTAGAACCCTGTCAAATAAAGATCTGGAAATAAGAAAAATGTATGCATGTTTAGATTTTCGGCATATTTCATGGACTTGATTCTCAGATCCAGCGACCAGTTTCATTTATCCTTACTCCTCCAGATACAATTGAATAAAATTTACTGCAATGTTAACGCAAATTTTTGCTTTATAAAAGAATGGGCTTTATCTGTTTTTTATTTAATGGTTTAACAGAAGAATTACATCGACATTTTATAGTGTATCATTCATTTTTTATGGCAGATAGGTAAGAAATGTAATCGGTTACAGATGTAAACGTGTGTATGATTTTTAGTATCATTCATTGTCAATCGTCCTTTCATAGTTTTCACACATAAAGAGATTTTCATTCATATAAGTTATGTATACATTATACGTGGTAATATTTAATGATTTGACGTTTATGATGTTTAAATGTATGTTTGTGTTTTTATAAATGTTTTAAATTTAATACACAGCATATCAAATACAAAAAATGAAGTTACAAGTATAGGATTCATCCGCTCGCTTGTAGCTGTAATCCTAGTTTAGGAATTAGCATTTTAAATTTTTTGGGAGTTCATTCTTAAACAACATTCTTTAGCAGATTGGAGTACATAAGAATCTATCCTAATATTACATTTACTTTATAATAAGTATTGATATTCAAAGTTTTAGTAGAAAAAACACATACACGTAATATCAATCAGCAAATATAAATCTAAAAATGATTTAGAGTTAAACAACATTTACGAAGTAAAGTGCAAATTGGTTAACTTTATAATTTTATAAACTCTCATTTTTCAAACTCTTAAACATTATTGTTCGAGAAATACAATATAATAAGTATAATGTCTTGGAATTATCGAATACCCCACAAAGCCAGTAAAAGTCGAGATTTCAATAATATATTATGAAAAAAGTACATGTAGGAATATTGGTTAAGAATGCTCTAATAATGCATTCACAAAAGTTTGAAGTTAGTTACACACATAACAATTGGTTTAAGTTAATAAGGCGGTATAATTGATTAATTAAGAGTCTACCTATTGATCATCATAATGGTACATGTAAATTAAATTTGTAGTACTATAATCAGTCATACATCAGCGATAAAGGCTACATTAGTTGTAGATAATTGTTAGACTTAGACATAATTGAACTCACAATAATTGGGCGGGCGCTGGGACACAATCAAAAATTCTTACTTTTTATATACATGACTAATCATCCGCATTTAATTACACACTTATGTAGCTTTACAAACATACGTCTATTCGGTTTAATAATTACTGAAGCATTATTTCATTAATTTATCTGCTGAGAGAATCGTTTTCATTTCCAAACAAGAAGATTGCGTAAAAATGTGAGTTAATAAAATTTCTTAAGATAAGTGCAACATATACTGTATCATGTATACATACATAGATAACGATGCATAATTAAATTACGATAAAGGAGTTTACGTTCAGTGAGACTGAGAATATTGTTAGTTTTGAAGACAAATACGTGGCAAACCAGTTGCGTTGCATTTAACAATCATAATTAACCATGTATAAAACGTCAATACTGTTTAAAAAGCTCAATATAGGAAACACGACATATAAGGTAGGGATTGAATGATTATAACATGACACAGAATGATTTTATGGATGAATTAAAGCGCACATGAAGTCGTTGATTATACAGTTAACATTTTGAATGATTGTAATATTGTAAATCTGTAGCACATTAAATTGAATTAATGCTACATTTCTTTCACCAAGACTTTACATAATATGATCCACCCTTGCATATTTCAATTAACCATGAAAAATTGAAAGCATTTGGGAAATGAAGGACGAATTTTTTTAGAAAATACTGTTACACGGGAAAGTGAAAGCAGGTGTGTTAGCCTTGGGAGAAAGTTAATTCAGTTGACTTTAATATAATATGCATAGCAAACTCTTGCAATTACACATTAAGTTAACATATTTTTACAATAATAGCAATAGCACCACAGGAAGATCAGTGCTGTTTCGCTCATCCTTTTTATATATAGAGAAGACCGAAAACGTTTCATTGAAGCAAAACGTAAGGATGCCATTTTGCAGCTGCATAGCCAATATTTTAAAAGTCAGAGACAATATCATTGTTATCAATCAGTATTAATTATAATTAATTACTATGTATCGTTGTAACAGGTGTTAAATCACCAAGTAATAAATCAGGCCAGTGCACACAGTCTATGTGAGCAGAACATATACAAACTAACTTTTTCCATTGCCCAATTGCCAGAGAAAAGTCAGGTTGCAGAAGCTTGTAGGAAAAAAACAATAAAAGTTTGTGTGGGCCTTGCTGCCATGCGAGTGCCAATATTACTTAAGCAAAGATTGATTGACAAGTGGGAAATGTGTATGTGAATGTGAGTTTCTAACGGGCAATGTGAATTAACCAACATATACATACATACAATATGTGTTTGAGGTCTTAGAATGTAAAAAGGATG
>JAHZNG010001554.1:0-13149 GCA_027744375.1 Orchesellides sinensis | reverse complement strand
AGGTACCTAATAATATGTACCTGTGTGGAAATGTACATTTCCTCCTTATAGTTCAGCTGCGTTGTAGCTCTTCGCTTTCATTTACTTTCACCAAGTCATCTTTTCTCACATTTATTGCTTTTCCGAATTTTTCATTTAAAAGCTTCACATTGTCACTATATCAAAACAGTGTTCCAGAAAAATATACGTAGAATTTAGTGATGAACTGATAAACTCTGTACTAAATATTTTCATATTGAAAAAGATTTCCACGGTTGAATAAAACTTAGGTGGTTGAGAAAGCGTGAATGTTACTTAGGTATACTTTGTACTAGAGACGGATGACTGGAAAAATGTGCCATAAAATTTACTACGCCCTAAATCAAAATGATTCGTCTTTTTAATGCATCCTTCTAAGATCATATTCCTCTCTCTTTGCTTTGAAATTGTCTTTCCTCACAATTCTGCTCCTTTCTTTTTATACAATTTGACTCTATTTTTATGTAAGGTGCCATATTATGATCTTGTACAGATTCATTTACCTCTATTCTTCCACACTTCAGTGTTTGTATATTTTTCTGTCACATAAAGAAATGATTCCTTACTACTTTGTTACCCTTTGCTCCATTTCTCTTCCTTTTTGATGAATGATGAATGTACTCAGTCACGGATGTTTACTATTTGCTTTCTTGTTTGCCTGAAAGAAATTGGAGAAAAATATCCCGGCTTGCGTGTACGGATATTGTGAAAGGAGAGAAAGGAAATTATATTTTTCTTCTTCTTTCCTATGTCATTATTATACTTGATACCCGTAATGTCTATAGTTTGCCATTTTTTGAGTGTGTCGACAAATGTTTGTATTTTTCCTCTATTGTTATGTATAAAAGTGTAATATTGGATTCAAAGGAAATGTTGGTAGGATGTAACGCTCANGGAGAGAAAGGAAATTATATTTTTCTTCTTCTTTCCTATGTCATTATTATACTTGATACCCGTAATGTCTATAGTTTGCCATTTTTTGAGTGTGTCGACAAATGTTTGTATTTTTCCTCTATTGTTATGTATAAAAGTGTAATATTGGATTCAAAGGAAATGTTGGTAGGATGTAACGCTCATGAGAGAGTGAGCTTTTGTAGAACTGGATTGGACATCAAGCAAATATGCATATTCACATGGTGTGTTATTCCGTTATTTTTCTCTCTTTTAACTTTTTTGCCCTGATAACATTAGCAACGTTTTGTCAGTAGTGGTATACAACAGCCAAATCAGCAGGAACTATTATACATAACATGGGAAGAGAGCCAGAAGAGAAATAAACTAGGATTCTAATATTCTGCCTGCTACGTGTTTTGAGAAGCCTTGCAAATTTAAATATTCTTCTTTGCATCTCCAGGGACAGTGGAAATGAAAGGGAAAAATGACGGTGAATATAATAACACTACTTCTGTACTTACACATAGGCTATAGTGTTTCCACATAAATACACACACTTACACTCACCATCCATATTTTTTTGTGTGCGAGTGGCGAAAAGTAAGAGACCATATAATGGCTGAGAGGCAGAAAATTTTACACATACACACAAAAGCTTTGTCATGTGTTTTGCTGGTGCGGGCTTCGCTCGTTCGTTCGTTGTGAAAATAAAATGATGAAAAGAAATAAAAGGCCATTTGTGGAGATGAAGGTTCTTGCTTTCATCAACTCATTCGTCTCGGCCCGAGGACAGCTAGGAAGTTAGTATGCATATCTATGTGTTATAGGTTGGAATACAATAGATATTGCGGGGAAATAAGCGAGGCTGTATGGGTTGCAAACCCGACAGTGCTGCGGTGTTGTGCTGAGTGGCGAAGTTAATGCCATTTTGGAAAGGATGGGTATGTTTCTATGATATAAAAATGTGTGATTTCATATACGTACTCATCTTTGGGTTGATGGCGATGGTTCTGTTTATTTCTATAAAAAGTTCCTCAAACTTGGTCAAAAGGTTGCAGTTATATTGTCGTAATAGTTTAGATACATGTATACATATTTGCAAAATAAAGCAACTGTGGAGGGTAGGATTATTACTTTTTGCCACATCTTGGTTTTCCCTGTTCCTCATCTTACACTACGTGTAAACTCAGTATTGTTTTTTTATTTGGGAAGAGGAAATGAAACTCAAGTATTCCCGCTTGCCATATCTGTTTTACTCTTTTTTTATCTAAGGAGGCTACAAAAGCTGGAGCTTTATGAATAGAATATAGGTTGGTTGTATGTAAACGTGTATACCCCGCTTGTGCTTTTATTTCTTTCTCTTTTTGTCGCTTGTATGGTCGAGTATAGTGTCGATGTAAACAAAATTGGTGAAAGCAAGCTGACGAAGTGTTAATGCTTGAAATCCTCCATTTTGCTTGGTTCAGAAACCATGTCCATTTATACAGAAAAAGAACTTTGTATGGGAGATGCTATATGTATTATATTGTTGTACAATATTGTTACATAACAGAGTTGGATTATGTTTTATGGCTTGGATAGTTAAAACAAAACAGGATGCGCCAGAAAGGGAACAAGGGCCAAGCCAGCCAGTATTACAAAAGCTATTCATTATAATTATTTGTGTTGTTACTTAAGTTCATGGATTAAGACTGTATCTGTCAGCCGATTATTGTTATGAGTGGTGAGTGTAGATGTACACATAGACGATGGTAAATGGATTTTAACTACAGGCGAGAGATCAAAACTGTTCACATTTTCGTTTAATATGCGGACTAGAGTTTTAGCTTCCGTTGTTGTGTACATTCTTACATAAACGAAGCCGTGGAAGTTGGTAGAGCACTGTTTTTTTGGTTGGAGCAACTGGATGGAGTTTCCATTTATTAATTAGTAATACTCATTAGACTAAAAGGGCCAAGGGGAGCATATATAGCCATAGCAAAGGCTTCTAAAACAGCTGAAGAAAAGTTGTATTCATTCTGGAAGCTGAGCGCGACGGGCTTTAAACGGAATGTATGTCGTTTATATGTCATAACGTCATAAGTAAACGAGAACGTGGCTAACCATCATAATAACAGCACTAGTGCTTTCACTATAGGAATGGCAGCGAGGTGGGGAAAGTCTTGCTTACTAACTAGTAGTATAACAGATTAGGCGAGACAGAGATGAGAAATGAGAAAGTAAAATGTTAAGAAGTAACGGATCAAGGCATATATTTCACTCAGTCGAGGAAAGAAATGAAAGTGCGAGTTGAAAAGGGCTTCTGTATCCATTTAAGCGGTTTTCACTCTTGTGTGATCCATTCTTATTATAAGCACGTATACAGGAGAAGACTGTTGTGGATGATTTCATGATTTTGATTCTCAGAAAATTAGTTTCTAAAACTTTATGGATTTATAGATGACTGGGCAGGAAGCTTTAATGTGTGGAACCAGGTATTTTGCTATTTACTATATATACACAATATATATACGAAAACGAAAATATTTTATGCGGCATAAAGAAATCTTGAAGCTGGTTGGTGTAAATTCAATTAAGGATGAAGTGTTGCTCTCTTGGTGGCTGTATAAGTTGGTTGGTACATTCATTTATACATGCATTAGTCTGTCAGACGGGTTAGCTCACGAAAATAAAATGCAAATGAAACAATGGCAGCTTTGACTATGTAAAGCACTCTATATAACCAAGCGTACGCTAACCTTAAACAGAGTAAAGTGAATTCTCTTGTAAATTTGTTGCATACCTGCTTCTGCAGTAATAATTAGGTTAACGAATTTAGTCCCTAATTCTTATCTCTGTTCCCCCTGTGCTCATTTACACTTTATCTTTTCTATTCTAAATCACAGGCATGCCCACTTTCATGGGTTAAAAATATTGTGTTAGTTTGCACTCTTTAAACATGTGACTAATTAGTTTTGCTCTTTTGGTTTCAGTGCCGCCCAGATCAATTGAAATTGTGAACCATGCCCCGGATGCAACAATTACAGTAAAAGAAAAAGAATCTATTGACTTGGAGTGTGTTGTTCGCGACGCTCGCCCTGCCGCAACAATAATCTGGTACAAAAACGACAAGATTCTCAGAACTGGTAAGTTTGTTTGAATAGATATTTAATTTGTAAACTACAAGGCAAGGCAATCGCTCTAAGATTAATTTAGGAAAATTAACATGTCAATTTTGATGGAACTTCATATGCAGATTTGAAACCCTAATACAATTCACCATTAAAATATGCAATCAGACCAATAAAATTTAAAATAGGAGTTTTAAAGTAGAATCTGGGAACATTTTATCATACACATACATCATAAATAGCAAGACTGCATGCTACATAATATCTGTCCCAGTCTTAATGCACTTTTAATATACATAAATATTTTCTGATGCTTCTATTCAGTTCAATAGTTATTACACTCCATTTATACTGCAGCCGGAAACGTAATTGCCCCTTCATTAGGCGTCTATTTATGTTAACTTTAAAATTATGTGCATTATTTTCTCTATGAGGAGAGAACGAAAATGGACCATAATTGTCCAATAATCGGTTCCATTAGCCTTCTACTCTGGTACTCATGTTTTACCACCTTTTTCTTATAGACACCTATGTATGCATATATACTCATGTATGTATATCAGGTTAAAAGCTGATGTAAGCAGGGTGAAAGAAATTTTTCCTAGAAAGGTCTGTGCCAAATGGGAGTATTAAGAGAGACCAAGGAAGAGAAAAGAAGGAAGGAAGGGGAACTGCTATTTTTATTGTTGAGTTGCAATGAGGCATGTTGATGAAGATAGGAAGTGAGTGAGAGCTAGCTTTTCCTTTAGAGAACGTAGTGTTATATATTATTATGTGTAATGTTTGAATAATGTATAAATATAGAAAAGTATGTACGTTAGGTATGCATTATAATACGACAATAGTTGTAGTAGCAGCTCCGCGTATTGCCACTGAGTGAGAAGCATTAAGCAACATTGCACCAGAAAAAGCATCATCATTATCATCATCGCCCTCGTCATCAATTTTACCATTTCATTCTCGCTTTTTGCGTACACTTTTTCCTTCTCTTAAGTGAGCCAACTTTTTCTGTGTGTCGTATACTGCACCAAAATGAGAAGAGGACAACAGTACATAATATGGTTATACGCACGTCTATACAATGTACATAGGTATTTAGTCTCTCTAAATGTTCACCTTCATCAGGAACAACGGTGGCGTATTGTTATTTCATGGTAGAAATTTTAAAGAGTACAAGAGAGTGAAGAGAATGAGTAAGAGGGAAAGTTTTGAAATGAGAAAAATACACAAAAGAGCTAAACATGATGTAGTATAGTTTTGAATGCATAGTTGAGCAGTTTCCTGTTCGGGTGAAAAGCTCCAGGGGGCCTAATTGTATTTAATGAGACTGAATAATAGTCGTCGTGAGGTATAGGCAGGCACTTGTCCAAAAAGCAATGATGACCCAGTTTCCGGCATGCTGCAATAATAGAAGGGGTACTCAAACGACTTGTGTATTTGCTGTGTAATAGTTACAGCAGTCGCAATGATGGTGATGATGGGACCAGGACAGCAGCATTGCCAGGTCTCATTCAAAACTATAGAAAAGCTGTTATCTTCTTAGACAAGCATCATATTATTTTAGCTTCATGCACGTTATTATTGTAGTAGAAGCAGTCCACACTTGAGCATTTTGCTGTTTGCTGATGCTGCTTGAGAAAGTTGTGCTACTGCAGTCGCATAATTATTGTTTCCTTTACTGGAAAACTGTAGGACAGAAGAAGTAGGAGAATAATAAGACAGAGAATTTTGAGGAAGAAAGAAGAATGAGACGCTTCGCCAAATAGCCGGGTTTCCAATGGTTTGGAATAGTCAAAGTAGTAGTTAAAGGGTGAAAACTATTAGTTATGGGCTCCGTATCTCGTTTAAATCTTTTTAAGGGATGCGGAACCGAACAAGGCTAAAAATAGGTAAATGTATTAGTAAGATAGGGAGTGAAAGGAGGAAATCAAAGACTTAAGTATTAGTTTGTCGTCTTGTGCATATCTATCTTTGTCATGCTGAAGTAGTACGGTAGTATCACAACATTTCTACTTTTCTTTGTCAGTGTAAATAGGGTGAATTGATTTTCCGTTCGGTTACAAGCCTTTTTCGCAGTATTATAGGTAGACAGAAGTTTGGAAAAGTATCAGTGCTAAACTTTTTCTTAGAAATTGAAGAAGATGTTTGTGCATAAACGATATCGTTAAATCTTGCTTTTGCCCATCACTATTACCCAACGTACTAAATACTTCATATTGGATGGCATGGAATTTTTTGCTAAGTTTGCTGCATGCTGCACTTTAAAGAACCGTTATTTAATGTCTTCAAATGAACCGAATTAATCCTGGTGTGAGTTTTTGGATGTAAGAAAATGTTAGATGGAGCTATTGTATATTGTTGCAATGCTGTCAAGATATTAACTAATGCATAATCTGTTTTAACCTATTATATGTAGAACTTCTTTTAGTTTAGTTTAAAAGTATTTGTATATGGAGCTATTGTATATTGTTGCAATGCTGTCAAGATATTAACTAATGCATAATCTGTTTTAACCTATTATATGTAGAACTTCTTTTAGTTTAGTTTAAAGGTATTTGTACAGATAGCTAGGTAATATGCTCCGGAAATCCCATTGCAGTTTCTATTGTATATCATTCATGATGCATGCACTCAAAGTGGTTTCATTCCGAATTCAGTTCGGCACAATATCAGGTTCGATTTGCAAACGAAAAGAAGATTGAGACGGAGACGTGTTTTATATTTACTTACAGTTGTATTAGATTGGGGAATTGTGAAATTGAATTTTTTCATCTGATGTATTTTTTTTTTGTTTTCTGGTCTGAGTCTGTCTGATAAAATTGGATACAGTATAATATCCATATATTTTATATCTTGTAGAGTTAATCATCAAGATAGCATTTTTCCAGTTCAGAGGATATAAGTCTCCTTAGAAGATCTTGAGATTGCGTGGGTACGACTGGCAGCAGCATCGTAGGTGGTGTAGAGCAACAGTAGAGTAAAAGAATGAGCCACCGCAGACGTGCCGTTCATTTTGTTTTGTGTATGTGTGGTACATACAATCAACTTTCTTGAGAGAGCTCGTACCTATGATAAGGTACCGTAGCCATATGCATAGCAAGGCCTATTTGTTTCACCAGCATATGTTAGAGTCACTTTTTGTTTTACCTTTTTACCAAACATACAGAGAGAGAAGAAGAAAGCCAGTGGCAGTTTAATGCAAGAACGCTATTTAGAAGCGTAGTTTTTGTTTTGTATGCGTTTTGTTAAAGCCGGTGGAACGGTGGTGTGTAAGTTATCCGCTGTTTTCTTAGATGGTGTACCAATATTTCCTTATTTCCCAAGTGCGTGACTCTTCTCTCCGGAATATATTAAGTAGGCAGACAGACAGCAGAGATTTTGGGAAAGGAGTAAGTAGGAGAATGCTTATGCATGAGTATAAGCAAGTAGAAGTCGGCAATGCATGCAACGGCTTAAGAAATAGATGATGATGATGATATCAGTGAAGAGGAAAAGACATTCTCTATCCGTGTATCACCCTCAATAAGCTCTTGTGTCTTTGCTGACCCCAGAGCAAATCGGAGAAAGTGGATTGAGTCGGAAAATACGAGCTGACTGGGATATGTCTGAAACTAAGCTGAACTTACCGCTTTTTGTGCCTGTAGCAGAAATATATATTTTTTGCATGAATTTGTAATATTACCGGTTCCGTATACGTAAGGGTAATGATGATAGTCGATGCATATGCAAAAATAATGCTGTATTAACTCAGCTTTACGCTGCAAATGTTGCTTTATATAGAATACTTGGAAGCAAAATACCTTTCTCTGACTTGTCTGCCTGATCTGGGGTGAAAAGCTAAAGGGCACAGCAGTCAGCAGTCTTTACAAAGTTTCAATGTGCTTCCCATGTATTATTATGCATAAAACTGTTTTAAGTTGGAGTTGAAGAAATAGTTTAGCTTTGAGTTGAGGCTTTCAATCCTTTTAGGTAATATATTGCAGTTTGAGCAGGTGAAAGGTGAGATTGAGTTTTTCCAACTTATATCCATTTAGGTATTACTCGCATATTTGTTGCATTATACTGCTTTTAAGCATATATCGATGTAAGTCTACACTGTCGACAGACAAGAAAAGAGAAGGGACGGTAAATTAAAGAAGAGGAACCATGGATGTTCGAAATTTCAGTTTTTAGTATGCAGTGGGTTTGATTTTGGTGAAGGCTTACACAGACTTGACTTTAGTTTTTATGCTCGATGTATGCATGTTACTCTACCTCACTTCTCTTGGCGTCCTGGTTTGGTTTGTTGTGTAGGTGTACGAGTTTATGTGAAAAAGGAAAGAACAAGGAAAGCTGCTTCACTGTTGCTGAGAGAAATGTAATGAAGAAATAGGATTTAGTACAATTCCCTAGACACGTTGTCTACTAATATGGTGTTCACCTTACTACTCTATACTTAACAAGCATATAAGAAGTATTAAAACGGGTCATAATATGCTTGTAAGGATATATATTGACTTACCACATGCCTTATTTTTCATACATATAACGGAAACAAGTGAAAGAAAATCGGGTGAGGAAAGCCAAATGGTACAGGCATTATATTGTTATGAGCTAAAGCTGTTAACGTTTGAAGTGAATGTATGTACAACTTAAATAAACTGTAGTAAGCTTAGTTGAGTGTGGATTCAAATGAGTTTATTTAGTTCGAATTATATTTAATGGGCTTTTCATGCCATTCATCCTAAATCCTAATCAAATGAAATGAGTAAAGAAGGAAACGAACAGGAACAACTAACAAACAACACACAACATGAGTTCGGAGAAATGTTTGTTGGGAAAAGGTTTGTGTCATGATCTCTCTTCCTCTTATGCAAGTCACCATATGTGAGTAATGTTTGGTGTGTGGGTACTATATGAAATGCAAATAGTCAGTCTTCTTCTTGGTAATCCATTGCAGTTTGGTAAATATAGAAAGAAGTTGAGCTGTTTGAAGGTTTATGTAAATGTGGATTAGCTTGGCTGCTACAAACCCTCTTTTATTGGTTTTGATTGTATAAGTTTAGTTGGTTTTTAAAAGGGTATTACGTTATAGAATGAAGTAATGAGATAAAGTAGTGATTAAAAACTTTAATCTATTAGAATTTAGGATAAAGGGCTTCGTTTTGTTGTAAAAGAAACAAGGAAACTAAGTCTAAAAAGAAAGATGAATCTTTTTAAGTGGCTTACGCTTTCTTGAGCTCCAAAATGTAGATAAGAATTAGTTATGAGTTCACTGACATTCTCATAAAGCAAGGAGCATGTGTTCAAATTCTCAGGAAGAAAGCATGACATAACTTTAATTATAAAAATAATGAAAGTCATTTTCCAAATAATTCCCAGGTTTCATTCATGAGCTTATTTTACAATTACTTATTTCATTTCGGTTGGTTTTTGTCTTTAAATTATTTAGAAAATCGAGAAGACGTCCCCGAACTCGTTGACATTCAGTCGCATGGAGTAACAGTGAAAATGAATACAACCAGAAGTAAAATAAAGATCCTGCCAACCTCCGAGGATGACCGATCAAAATATACATGTGAAGCAAGGCACAAAGCATTGGCAAAACCGCAAAAGGTTTCTGTCTACCTCAGCGTACAATGTAAGTATAATTTTACTAATATAACGTTAATTGTAGTGGGAACTCAGAAGAACAAAAGGAACAATGCCATACATTACACGAAAATTTAAAGTATAATTCATTGGCATGTACAGCGCTGTTATATTGTCCATTACACAGAACCGATTCACTCTTGTGATCCCACATTCATTTGGTTTTGGTCCTTGTTGCTTGTTGAGGTTAAAATTCTGATGAAGCGTTGAGGGTGCCATGAATTTTAAATGGAAGTTTTCCTGTGAATGGAATATATAAACTAAAGACGTACATTATTTGTAACGCTTTTGTTCTTTGACTATTTTACAGATGTTCGTATTGACTCGTCCTATTCAACGCTTGGCCGGGAGTCTCGTAATGAGTTGACAATAACTGCCACCACTAAAGACAACCTGGCACGATTGAGGTGTGAAGCCTCTAATATCATGATTAACACTCCTAAAATAGCTGATGTCGTGCTCACCGTTATGTGTAAGTTTTTTACATTGAACCCTTTTTAGTACTATTTTGCTTAATGCTTCAATACACATCGATTTTGCATTGCAAGTAGGTAAACTTAGACGTGTCTACCGCCTCAGTACAATATGACCGCATTTAGTAGTAGAAGAATACGTTAGCTGTTTGGTTTCATCCCATTTAACCTCTTGTACCTTTCATGTCTCTTTCTCGCATGCAGGTTTTGTCAAGGCGTCTTTTGCTATCGTGGTTGATACGTAGAACTAAATCCGAATCGGTCCTCCTTTAGGGCATTGACATAACCTATGTATCTAATGCATACATCATATCGCTGAATGCATGTACAACTTTACTTTTCTCATGGATATTTTTCAATTATTGGGACTTGTCACTCAAACAAAAGATAATAGGTGACAAGAGATGCCCTGTAGCATTCTGGCTGAACTCTAGGGTTTCATTATTATTTCCTTTTTACTTACACACGCAAAGATAGATTCGTATTAGAGTATTCCAATACTATTTTGTCATTAGTTTTTATCTAACACTGTTGTATCTAATTAAATTTGAAAAGCAAATGACATACCAATACCATACAAGGGTTGTATCCCATCCTAAAGAATTCATATGGAAAAATAATCAAAGAGCACGAGCATTTGTAGCGCCTTGCTTTGCTACCAAACCTACTAATAGGTAGTTCTATTAGGAGGTGTACAAGAATATTATGCGGAAATGGGGAAGGGAAGCTGAAAGACGAAAAAATGGATTGAATGAAAACGTGCGTGATCGATTTGACGGTATCGTAAGGGTTAAGCAACATATATGAAGTTAGTATGCATGCACATGTGGTGGGTTTGTGCTGTACGTATGAGTATTGGAAATCCGTTAGGGAAGTCATGTCAGCTAGCAGGATCAGAATGAAAAGTAGTGTGCTTGACTTGAGCTCACAGGCAGGCAAGTCAGTCAGCCAAGTTGAGTCGCAAAAGGCGAGGATGAAGATGTTCCAGATAAGAAATGAATTGTCTTTTCTGTCTGCTTCAATGAGTTCTGTATTTGTATTGAAAGTACGTTAGGAAAGTAGAGATTCTGTATGTTTGTGATTGCCATTGTCTATTCAATATGATCTTCCATATGGCTTGGAATAGAGAGATGGAATGAGAGATATCAAAAAGGTCTTTGATGTTGATACTTCATCTTCTGTGATGATCCCAGTAGGAAAAAAATGATTAAACGCAAAGGGAAAATTCATACAGTGACCATCGAAGGCAAGTAGTCATAAAAATGAATCTTGAGATGTTTGTCTGACAATTCAAGATTCAGTTCAAGTTCACCAGAAAATAGTTTATCGATTTATATTTCATAATCGAGCTTGAGGCTTGTATGTATGTTTATAATATTCAGTCAGTTTTGAGCTAACATGATTTTCCTGGAATTTCACTTTCTTTTTATTCGTTGTTGTTTACTTTGTAATGTGTTCAGTTCGATTTTCCAAGACAGAGTTTGTTCCTTCGTTTGTTTTTTGATTATTTGTATAAAAATTCTATTGTATGGTTTATGATATGATATGGATGTCATCATGCATCGTTTATTGGTTGTGGCAAGGGCAACCACAAGTAACAAAAGAGATTTGACTTCGTCATAAGAAACTTTTTTCATTGGTTTTGGCATCGTCATCATCATCGTCCTCATCTTTGCAAGATCATAGTTGGAGTCAGTGAGTGTTCATTCATGGCTTCATGTCAACCAATTTCATTGCGAACCAGCTAAAATGTTGGATGATCTGCCTTTGCTTCTTCTCTATTCCCTCTCATGTCTCTTTGTTAGTGTTTATAGCCTTTTTATCCTTGTCCTCCTGCTGGATAAGTGCGTATGTACGTTGCTTGGTATTCTGGTATCATGTGTGCTGGCTCATCTTGAGTTTGTAGTTCAGTAGAAAGTTGTGACATTTGTGGATTACTGTGGTAATCAAATGCCTCATGAAAAGGCATGAGTTTAATGCTTCTTTTAAGCTATATTTATATACCCTCATTTCTCCCAAGTAGCTAAAGAAATAGTTTGAAGAATTTCATGAGAATGCTGTATCCGTATAATATGTTGTGTTTTAGTACTTTTCAGATATCTAGAAGTATGTACAAAGCTATAAATGCAATACACACGTTGTAAGAATGCATCGTAAAAAATGCTGAGCGAGCTACTGTGCTCTTTCCTATTATCATCGCTATATGGAACACTAGTCATTCTTTACTTACGTACATTTTAAAGAGAGTAGTAATTTGATAGGTTGTATGTGGTGGTATGGTGTGTAAGCATTTACGAAAAGAAGAGGAAAAATGAGCGATAAAGAATCGTTCTTTCAGATTTCTGCAACATAATTCGTCACTGTCTTGTTGAATATCTCATTCAACTATTTTTGCTATGCGCTATTTCATGCATACATAAATCCCGTGGAGTTTGTTTCACGTGTTGTGTGTGCTAATGTACTAAAATACATAAGAGCATTTTAAGAATGAAACTGAAAGTAGGCAAGGCTCATTTGTACATTGTTTCTAGCACTGCTAAAATTAGTCGTTGTAAATCGGCGTGAAGCCAAACATTTAAATGTTTTTGTTGTTATATGGTAGAACGGAGAGAAATGACAGAGCAATTTGAGAAATCCTTAAGAAAAATCTTAATTACTGTTTTCCTCATTCCGTGCAAAGTACTGTTACTTTCTTTCATGCTGAATAAACAAAAAAAGAAGAAATGGTTGTTCGGTTGGGAGGGATAATGTAAGTACATGGCAAGTTGTAATTTAATTGCTGCTGCGTTGAAGGGCGAGAAAGAAACTTTAGGGAGGAAAAAATTCAAGCAAAAGCGAGGTCTTTATTTCCTACTTTTCCAGTCGTCATCTTCATTCACGTATTTATCGTAGTATTTTCTCCATTCTTCTCATTTAAAAAAATGTTTACATTGCGCTACACAAATCAATATATGTGCGTAAACATATACGAAAACATAAAAGAATTAAAAAGTATCAGAAGAAAGCAAAAAGCGGAATACGCG
>JAHZNG010001553.1:0-21453 GCA_027744375.1 Orchesellides sinensis | reverse complement strand
CAAATAATTTGGGTGAGTAATTTTAAATTTGTAAAACATTTATATGTGCAGTTTATATTAAGCAGAGAATTCTATATACACTTTGAATTCATAGTAAAAACAGTATGAAAATGTTTTTAGGGGGCTGTAGTAAACAACTGGAAGGATTAGCAACAATTCTAAATTCTGCACAATTAACCCATCACGATGCACGCCACAAGAACAGTAAGTACAAGAAGCACTCCACAAGCTCCATCCATTACACGGAGAAGGCAGGCGGCTCGTATACCAACTGAAATGGACTCCAGTCTCAACTCTAGCTCTGGTTCAGCGTCCACTCCAACTGCTGCAGCGGGTAGCAGTCGTCAAATACTGCGACCCCCAACATTAGTGTTAAGAAGTCAGTCTGTGCGGGATACGATACATACTGCGGCCGCTAGTGCGAGGAGGCGAGCAGTGGCAGCAGCACGACTAAGTACATCAACAGGAATTGTGGCAGATGGACTAACTATTGCTAGTATACAGACAGGTGCAGATGCCCGAGTCCCAACTGGAGACAGAGTCACCACTAGACGAAATGCAAGAAGAAGTTCGGCAGTCGTAATCGAATTAAGTGACGAGAGTGAAGTTGGTGCTGCCGGTAGGGCAAATGTTACTACTCGAAGGCCTGTCAGAAGAAGTTCAACAGTCTCAGGTAGGCTAAATCCCGTGGGTACAGCTAACGCCGTAGGTGGACCAAATGCTGAAGGGGGAGTAAATACTGTCGGAAGACAAAATACCACTACTAGACGAGTAGTGAGAAGAAGTTCAACAAGCGCAGGTGAACCAAATCCAGTGGGTACAGCCAACACGACGGGTGGACGAGTCACTACCACAACTAGACGAAATGTTAGAAGAAGGGTGATCAACTCGGCAGCCAATCCAGTAGCTGGGGATAATGCCATAGTTGGAGCAAATGCCGTTGCTGGGGGTAATACTGCAGCTGGGGCTAGTGCCATAGTTGGAGCAAATGCCATTACTGTGGGTAATATTACAGCTGGAGTTAATGCAGTACCGGGGCATAATACCCAAGACAGATTCCAAGGCTCTTTGGATAATGTCTTAGCCGCAGCCTTTGGATACTATAACATAGATGGAGCCAATCCCGCAGCTAGAGCCAATGGAGTTAATCGACCACCTGCCGCAGGCAGATCAACTGGAGCCAATCCACCACCTGTCGCTAGTGGACCAACTGAAGCTAACTCCACCGTTTCCTTTGATTGCAGCGTTTGTCTGGAAACACTGAGTGCACCCACCACCCTGGTCTCTAATGGCAATTCCTTGGAACTGGAGCTAGTGGCAACCACCTGTGGTCACATGTATCACAAGGCTTGTCTGTTTCAATGGTTTATTCAACAAAAGTAAGATGATTTCAATTCCCTAACAAGTAATACAAATTGTCAGGATGTGTTTGTATTTATCAGTGTAATCTTTGACTATCTCTAGTTCACGGTCGTGTCCAAGCTGTCGTAATGCACTTCCACCAGCCAAGATTATCAAATTGTTCCCAGATATCTCAACCAATACGGAGCAACGTAGAGGTCAGGTAGACTCCGGTGCTGATTCAGGAAGGCTTGGAAGAGACTCCATTGTGTAATTTAATTAATACGAAAATGCATAAGCTTCCATTGACTTTTTTCATTGATGTTTAGATAAATTTCTTTGTAAATTCTTTTAGGCCAGACTTGTACTCTCATTTGGAACGACTTGAGGAAAACATGATGTTGATGGAAGGTCGGATTCGTAGTTACGAAGAGAGAGAGCAGAGATTGCTGGGAGAAAATGGTCACCTCAAAAAGCTTATTGCTTATCGAGGAATGGAGCATCTGCTGTAAAACTCAACAAGGCATTATGAAATTAAGTGATTTCAAGAATAGTTTCGTCAGTCAATTTTGATTCGCAATCAATAATTAATGTAAGTTAAATACAAAAGGGAAAAATGACAGTGTTTTGTTTAAACCATAAAATTTGAAACAAATATGTAAGTAATAACTTTTTAAAATTTCGGTTAAACATTTTTTGGATATTTCAAGTATAACATGCTGACATGTACTTTGGTCGACATAATTTTGGACGGTAATTAATCTCCGGTGTACATCTTAAATGTACAATAAAATGAAGATAATACATTGCGATTGTGATTACATTAACACTTGTCTGTTTAATTCGTTTAATTATTGTATCAGAGCATATAGACGGCAGTTAAAATTCTATATATGTAAATAATACAGCGTTCGATGCTTTCATATATTTAAGATAATATCACGCCTACTTCATTACATAATTTATTATTATGAACTTGGTACTTGGTTTTTTGGGCGAGACGTACACTCTAAAGATCATACTTAATTTGCAACTTTATACAATATCCTATATAAGATAGGTAGATATATTGTGCAATGGAAAACATAAGTATCTATAAAAAATTATACTGTACACTTGTTCTGTTTTTTGTGCATGGTTTAAGAAGATAAAAAATACTGTCGGTTATTTACCTGTTTTGAAATTTACACACGGTACAATGATTTCATTTTCTAATGCTTTCTCTCAAATGCAGACAAATTCAAATCTCTGAGACATTCATAAGATATACACATATACTAATTAGCATTATTTTTTAAACATCACCGGAGACGGGACATGAAATCACATACGCTTCACTGGGACGGAATTTCTTTTGTCATAGACGTTGGTCCTGTTACAGTTTGTTTTACTTATAAAAACTGCATTTAACGGCTAATGGATCCTTGGTTGGGAAGCATGTAAATTAGTATCTATCTTTACCAGCCAAAGCGGTCATTTCTGACTCTCCCGTTGTGAAGTAGTTGAGTTCTTGAAAGTCTTGTAGTTTCTTGTGGTCTTTGATGTGAGCGTAGTTGGCAGATAGGCACATCAGATAGTGACTCTAATATTTAAAAAGCGAATTATGCTAATGAATCAATTACGCTTCATTTGATTAAAAGCTGTATGTTCTAAAAATAAGATTGTTTTCTTACCAGACTCATGATGACCAAGAAGCATGAGATAGTGGCAAGAATAAACATAATCTCTGCCCGTTCCACATAGTCTTTACAGAACGGTTTGATTTCATGCGTTTCACAAACCTTCATGTCATCTTGTTTCGTATTGTTTGGGAAGAGAAAGTCTACAATTACAATTGTCCATGCTTTAAACTGATTGACTGAAAAATCATATAAGGCATGAATGAATGCATTTAGCATTTAAGTGAAACTTACGGAACTGTTGGAAATCAATGCAGTTTTCCTTGTCATACGGCTGCTGCTTGTGAGCACAGAGAGACCAAAATATTGAGAACATAGCAGTCACAACGCAAAGGACGCCGAACATGATGAGCCATACGTATTTCAATACATATGTGATTGACATAAACTACAGATGTACACATAAAAATGAAGTAAGAATGTTTACTGGACTTTTTTTAAACATCATCTTGTGCATTAAAAAAATTAAGAACATGGTAGCATACCAAGGCGCAAGTGATTCTTACTCTCGTTATGCAGTTCTGGCAACCTTCAAATCACAAATGCATACAATTTATACACTGATATTACGTTAACTTTCATGGGAGACATTTGACTTCTTAAAATAATATTTCTTACTCATTTTGAATATTTTTCAAATGTTTACAAGATATGTTTTGTTAGATTTGGGCCTTTGTAAAACGTGAATTATGACTATGTGTGCGTTTAAAAAATCTAATTTATTCTGCGCGTTGTATTTTAAAAAATGAACACTTTTTGGTATGCAGAATCGCGTTCTTAAATTGAACTCAAATGTATTCCTAGTATCCTACCCACAGTCATTTGGGATCTGCAAGTATAGAATAAAAATTAAATATTAAATTTCAATCTCAAGAGACGCCACATTTTTCTCTATAATGCAAGTAAGCAGATATACCAATACAAAACTCATTCGTACCAAGTTCATTGTTTCTTCTATTATCGTAGTTGGCAACGTAAACTTAACCCTTATGAAACGTCTTTTGCAAAGTTAAAGTACACACTAACTTCTTCTTTTCTTTTCAGGCTCAGTTCAAGTTTGCACAACGTCCGCAACACTTTTGAAACACTCTTTTCCAATCTATTTTTGAATCACACACATGAAATTAATGAAGGTGACGAGATCCTCGGTTATTGCAATATCAACTTTTCATTTTTAGTTTTCAGCAATAAAAACATACCAATCAATTCAATATCTTCTAAATGTAATCATGTATTACGTCCAACCCAAACGCTTCAGCATCCAAAAAAAAACAGTCAAAGAAAGAAAATTAGATACAAATTTTTATTGGATGGCTCATCCTTTTCACTCTTGGCCTGTCTTGTTTACTCTAAAAAATTATTTTAACTCTCTGTCGTATTTTTATCATCAGAAATGAACAACAAGATATTTTTTATTCTGTTCTGTGATCTCTCTCAGACATTATATCCATTACATGCATGAGTAAAGGGATAGATGTGCCAAGAGAATTCTTATCTGACTACTTGTATATACCTAATAAATAATAATTACGATTGCATTATTACATTTTAACCCTTTTCTCTCCTCGCGTTTTTGCTACTGCCTTGAGCTTTCTTGACAAAAATGTAACAATAATAAAAATACAGAGAGCAAATTCTTTTTAAAGACAGCCCAAATAAAATATACTCTTGAAGGTTTTGCAATACACACAAAAACACACGCTTCACAGTTGAGTTGACTCACTGTTTGGCTGACAGTCAGTCATCGTGTCATATAACATAGCAGAGTGTGTATAGGAAAGGGTTAAAAAATAGAGTAATATTTACCTCACGCAAATTGCTCGTGTCTTTGATTACCGTTGATATATGATGAGTCTCGTAGTGATTTCATTTCCATTCTATATGTATTATTGCTTACCAGCTCAAAAAAAATTGTAAGGATGACTTACATGTATCTTGGATACAGTAAAAAAAGTACGCTTTTGCTCTTTGGTGTGGCTCAGGTTTTCTTTGGTTGGTGTGACTAACTGTGAATAATGGCGAGTTCCCAAGAAAATAAGCCTCTATTTGGTTTAAATTGTATCATTCATGATAACACATGCATACAATGCATACATACATACCTTTAGTGTGTGTGTGCAATGCATTGTTGGCATTAGCGTCAAATTTCTTTCGTACCTGGCACACACTGCAATATTACATTATGCTTTCCCAACCTGAACAATTTTTAACAGGTAAAAAACACATTATATGAATCTATACGAACCATACATTGCTCTATGTTATGTGCAAGGCTTAATAATGCGTGTATGTACTTTTGTACATCAAAAAGCCTTTCATCCGGCCAACGATGTTAGGACTACTGACTGCCTAAAACTGAGCACAGGTAAAAAAGACAGTTTGTGTTTAGATTAATCTTTATTGCTACTTTGGCACACAAAGGCTTTTTTGGGTTGTTTTTGAGCAGCATATATGCGTTATCATCAGAGATTCAAATTGAACGTTTGTTTGTATTGTCACAAGGGAGGAGGACTGAAAGAAACAAAAATATTACGTGCACAACCCTCCGTGAAAGGAAAAATATGATTTAGAACTATGGTGTTTTATGTGGACTTTGCAAGATAAATTGAACCACAGTGATAAAAAATCACTCGCGACAAAACATATATCCGACCGATAGCTATTTAGCATTTGAAATTAATCCTGATTTTTGTTATTGAACCACGTAAAAACACAAAATGTAATGAAGCCAATGNATCACTCGCGACAAAACATATATCCGACCGATAGCTATTTAGCATTTGAAATTAATCCTGATTTTTGTTATTGAACCACGTAAAAACACAAAATGTAATGAAGCCAATGATTCTTTTGGGATGTATGTATATTTGGATTCAGGTAATCTATTTTTGATAAGAGTTGTCATGAGTCATAATATCAACATCATAATGAAATTGCATATAACATATTTAACATGAAAAAAATTTGATGCGATTTTCTACAGAATGATGCATACATATAAGGGAGGAAGGGCTTAAAAAATAGGAAAGATGCGTGAGGCGTTTTGTGGTTTTAATCCTGTTGGGATGGTGAACTTCCTGTTGAATGAAGAAGATGCTGTGAATGACAATTGCATAGCATGACATCTCTTCATTCTACAGTTTATCTTTAGTTTAAAATGTAATATGAGAGTGCATGCACAAAATAAGTTGATCATTATCATCCTATTCTTGTGCCGTCATCAGTAACCATGCCATATCATCATCAGAGAGAGTATTGTTATTTACACATTGGCATAATATGATCTCTTATAACATTATCAAAAATTGTTTTTGTTAACATAGTTAAAGTTACTCGCATCAACAAAATATATAAAACCACAATACGTTGCTCTTTTTTTTGTTTACCGCTCTGTCACGACTTGAAAACGCACAATCAAGATGCGCTCTAGTTTTCTAAAAAATATTAATAAAAAAGTAAGTTTCAAAGAAAAGTTTATACTTTGAAGATTAAAATGGCCCTGATGTTACGTACAGGTCGTGACTATGACGGGACGGACGACTGCAGATTGCATCTTGCAACGCTAAGTATGGCATGGCATGGCAAATAAGGGGATTTTCATTGCAACACTTTATAAATTGAAAAATTGTCCGCGGTAGCTTGCAAAACAAACACACATCCAATATTATTGCTTTTACCATTTTTCAAAAAGTAGTTTGCTTTTTCAGCATGAAGAGTCAAGCCGTACTAATGTGCCCATCCACGGTTCTCAAACATCCGGTTTTTTATTCTTTGAGAAAAGTCAGCGATGCGATGTATGTGATGGGGTTGCGCTCTTGGTTCAACTGAGATTTTGCACGCCTTCACATTTTCACAATAGAAGTTCTTGAAATTATCAAAAAATATAATTCATGCGCTTTGTAACCATGTTTCAATTTAATTTTCTTTTGAATTAAAGTCCACAGTCCAATCCTTACTAATGGTCAATGTAATATGCTGTTTTATAACATCCTTTGCTAATCGGAAATTAAAGTCTTTTCAATGTCAGCTTATGAAGCCAACGTCAAAACAAGCCATAAATGAACAGCACCAGAGCAGCGTGTGTGTGAGTCGATAATTCCTATGTCGACATCATCCAAAATACTTAACTGTTTTGAACTCATAAATTGATCAAAGGAGCAAATGACCTCGGCTCGGGATGGTGAACGTAATTCAATGATAAAACCGGAAACAAGACTTTGATACATTAACATTTGCATATCTTAATATTAAATCCTTAAACAAAGTGCGATTATGAATTATGAATTAAACGGATATATCTGTTATTTATTATTTTAACTAAGTAGCTGTTTTTTACTATGTATTAACATTTGGCATTCATCATGAGAGACTGGCACGTGCATATCACATTGTCACAGTCTTAGCATATTTGAACTGAACACTTAAAAATATTGGGGTTTATATCCTTCACACTCGCAGAATAACGATAAAAGACACATACGATAAATGACGCACCATGTTTAACGAAAAATATAATATATTCCAGTGTAACCTAGGTCGTCGTATCTTAATGCCTTAAAGATTGAAATGACATCTTAACGAAGGATTGACTTCTTTCAGAATAATATACCTAGTCAGTCTTCTTGTTATTCCAATTCAAGGACAAGAAGACGATAGTTTGTTTTTTATGAAAAATTAAAAAAGTGTTTCTGTTATTTACTACTAGTGAATAAATGTATATGATACATATTTTATTGATCTTTACACACTGCACTGCCAGCTAATCTACGATCTTGTGATTGAGATATGATGACCTTAAAGACATAGGCCGAAACGACTGGTGTTTTGCAAAGTGAAAAACCTGCTGTTGTTATTACCGGCGAATTAAATATTTTTTTCTATCTAATCATGCATACGAGATGAGTGTGACTACAAAAAAAATTGTTTGGAAGATTATGAAAATGTGCCCAGCTAATTCTAAAATGGCTCGCGTATTTAGTTATAGTAATAGGGCGTGACTCACATACGAACATTTTTCAACATCTGCTTCTTAAAAGTAATTTTGCAAAAGCGCAATAGAAACTATGATGAATATAATCACTTTGTTGATAGGTAAATGAATTGTATAATAGATAAGTAATCACAAGTCTTACCGTTAGAATTTTTATTACCCATGTAACAATGTCATATTTCTCTTTACAAGCGTCGTAGAAAAAAGGATTTTTTTACATTCCAGATTTTGTTCATAACCAAAAAGTTTCCACAGTTTCTCTTTAATACATTTAATACATAAGACAGAGTCTTCCTAATACTTTCCCGTCATTCATTACACATTGTAAACACATTTATCTACATTAAAAATACACAAGTTTGTATGTAATTTATACTACTTATAAAAATCTAGTCTAGATCTATAAAAACTGTTATAGATAACATGGAGTAGCAACCAACTGCTAATGAATGGACGGATTGGGTTGATTGACTGACTTGAAGGATATTTTGTTTTTTAAGTTTTACAAAACTGGGTTAAAGTTTATACCCAGACAGATCTCTCTTTCAAATTTCACTTTATATTTATATATATGCCTTCTTAAACTAAATGTGGAGCGATGTGTGTCATCGTTCAACAAAGACAATAAAAACATACAAAAGTTTACAAAAAACCTAATTGCAATATACTTGGCAAATCTCAAGCTCAATTTTAAAATAAATATAAACATAAAATTGTCATGATATGTCATGAATCATATCCTTCTTGCTTTTAAAGCTTTTCAACCGGAAAATTGTCATGGAGAAGTTCTCCAGGAAAACTGGATTAGTCCTATAGACTGGAAGAAACATATTTTAAAAGCTTACATTGAGATTCTGTACTTTAAAACGTTTTACAACCCTACAAGAGAGATTCTTGTTATATTATTACCTAATTAATACAGGGTGAACGGCAGACGAGGGCTTTTATTTGAACTTTGACATTGTTTAAACTTGAACTGTGTGTTTTGAAAGAAAACGCTTTGCGTATTAAGTAAAAACAACAACGCAAAATACCTATGTCATCTTAAGCAAGCTTTTGCCCTTGAAACAAACAAGTATTTAAAAATATAGTTAAGAGGAAAACAAACAATAAACAAGTTCTATCGTTTACCTCTGTTTGCATACGTTATTAGGCACATTAAACGTGAATTTTGTACCCTACACAAATAAAACGAAGTTCTTTTTACTTAGTGACACCAAGTCTTAATAGGGGGATCAAAACAATAATAAATTACATGACTAAAAGATAGAAGAAAGAAAAATTATTGAATAAATACTAATTGTAATAGGGGAATAGTAATAGTATTTGTGGTGCTGTTATTGACAGCAGTCTAATACATACATTTTTATATTTTTTAATGAACTCTTTTTATCACTTTTCTATAAAAGATATGAGGACATGCAGATGTGAAGTGCAGCGGCAGCAGTAACAACGACCAGCATGGCTTTCCAGCTGTGGAATGAATTAATGTCATTGCCCCCATTACAAAAGTGATCAAATTCACAGAAGCACCAGGTCACCTCGTCATAGTAATCTCTGTGCGGATGGAAGAGTACAAGAAAAAGAACAAAAATACAAGAATTAAAAATGATTCCGTTCTAAAATTAAAAAGTTTGAAAATGGGTTGCACATTAATGCAGCTTTTTCAATTAAATTTTAAATGATGAATGAGTTAATTAATATATAATATGTATTTTTTAAGTTAAGATTGAGAAAGCATAAAATTATTATATTAATTTTGTACCTTTTGATATCAAGTTGCTTGATACTGTTATTCACATAGTGAGCAAGTTGAATGTCTTTGGCAGCAGATCGACAGCCTTCGTACTTATCGGCTGGAACATCATGTCGAGAGTACTCCAACTGACTCAGACAGTTTCTCGTGATAATCTCATCCGCTGTGAATAAATTAGGTGGTTTATTTTTTTCAGTTCAATTCAATCAATGGTAATAAATTAAGTTGGCTGCACGTTACATAACAAACTTATTTCAACGTGTAAGATATCAGAGCACGTTTTAATAAATTATGTTTTTTAAATAAAAGCGTTATGCATATGTACCTCCTTTCCTTTCCGTAATTTTGACACATTTGTCATGTTCTAAGGGACACGTGTAGGAAGTGTACCAACGCCAGTCGAAAGGGCTACCGCACCCGGGCTGGGTGCTCACACATTGATAACACCAAAGACCATTAACTGGTAAAAAAAGATAAAAGACAAAGTCATATAACCTTAAGTGCATAATAACGCGTGACAATGTCATTGCAACTTGCTCACCATTGCTTATGATAGAGTTTAAGATGAGAATTAAAAGAGATCCTTTAGTAAAGCTAATCTCCATCTTTTCATCCTTTTGTAAATTGGTAACTGTAAAAAGCGTCACAATCTAAAAGAAACCTAAAAAATATCACTGACAAGCTCTAACTGACACGTATCCAGGATAACACTTGACGTTATGAAAGTTTATCCATGTATTTTTTAAAAATTGAACAGAGCTGTTAGTAATAGGTGAAAACAGTCAATATTAATATTTCTTAGGCTTGTCTACGAAATATCAATAGCTTCAAGACATGTGAAACCGCCCATGTATTTTGGATTTCCAGTAGTCCTTAACATACAAAAACATAGTTTTCTATCTGACTTTTACTGACTCATCCACATATATAGGTACAGGTATGCTGGTATGCAATACAATGGAATCTAGCAAGTGGCAACAATACAAATTTTTTACCAGCCAGGTAGAAAGAATATACAGGTTGCTATTCTGCATGTAAAAAATAATGGCATTGTGTTACCAACCATGTATACATGCATACACATTATTAATGTTGTTTTTTAGCATGTAACCAGGCATTCAGTCAGTCACTTCGTTGTGATGTTGGTACAGGAAAGGGTTGGCCTTACTAGCTTGTTTTTCTACATTACGTCTACCTGTTCCATTACTATTATACTGGAGTGACGTGACGATGACGACAAGTGTGGCCATATATTGTTAGCATGACAAGGATATATAAATATATATATACAATGTGAAAATAACAACGTCAACCGAACGGCATAAAAAATCCAAACCAGAACCAGAAGTAAAATTTACAACAAAGTCCACGCGGCGTCCATGAATTTTTGTAACTGGTTGAGTTGCAGTTTAATTGATTGTTTAATTTTTACTGCCTTATCATCCAATTTTTAAGTCAACAACTGCATTATTAATTTGATGAAAAAGCACATGACATGAATGACTTATAGGAATACACTGGAAGTTAATTTTCATATTCACAGTTTTTCTTCCTTAGCTCATGACGAGGTTATCACCTCCATCTCTCTCATAAATGTTGTTGTAAATCTCTCTATTATTGGACAGATACTCTTTAAAACTTTGAGGTCATGAGATCAAGTGGAATAAATGTGGCATAACGTTTCACAGTCAAAGAAGATGAAGATGAAAAAAGAGCATTAAAACTCTGACGACGATTTTTAATTAAAATCTATATTTCACAGAGACAAACATGTGTGTGTGTGTATGAATAGAATATGAAGATATGAGATAATCACTTCCACTCACTCGGTATCAATAAGAAGACGGATTTGCATAGTAGTAAGTCTTAAGCTGCCTGGCTGATGTTGCCTTTTCCATTTATGATGCATTAATTCAAATGTGGAAATGCAAAGCGGAAGTTAACAAGCTGGTCACAAGATATAATGCATAATAATATATACTACACTATAATAATAATCATTAAATATCTATAACCCTGATCTCTTCCTGCACCACAAAACCAAGGGCAGTGCAGACTAACATGACACAAGTCACAAGTGTGGGGAAAACGGATATTTTAAATGTGATCTTTATCACATCATATATTGATAATTCCAGGAACTGAAATCATTTTGCATGGCATACAGGATGAAGAAGTTGTATGTAATTTTTATGACAAGATTAATGCATTAAAACCATCATCGTCATTTATCATTCAATTCGTCTTTACAGAGATTCAATTTATTCTTTAAGCTCTAATCTGCGCGTGTTCAGTCCATGACGATAATATCTATATATATGTACGTACCTATTCAACTTCAAGTCATATCTTGCGTTTCCCCATAATATTATATGGAATTTAACCCTTTTCCTATACACTTAATATACCCGGGGTTGAGGTATGAAACATACCACCATCATCCATCCATATAATTTTAAATACTAAGTATTTGACTGAGAGATTATCCTACTGGAAATATACATAGGTACATAATTTGTTCAGAAATGAGCTTATCCTCTATATACGACCATGCCGCGTCAATCTTATATAAAATTCGGTAGTAATTACAACGTATATAGGGATGACCTCCAATGAAGCCGTATGTATGTAAGTTTAAAAGAGGAAAGAAGGCAGTTTTAATAATGTAGTAGTAGGAATCTGTAAGGATTAAATCTTATTAATGGAAAGCTCTAGAGGAGAGAAAAAAATATCTGGATGTGCCATGATGAGCGTCTCTGTCAGGCGTCGGTGGTGTACTACATGATATATCAATAATCCATACTAACTGTTAATTCACCTTGTTATGCACATACCTAATATTCACAAATCCTTTTATATATTTGCATATATGTAGTATGTATTTATATCAATCACGTCTTTTGCATCACGATTAATATGCCAGCACAAAAATTTGCTTCTTCTTCCTAATCTAAACAAGTTTCGTTCAGGTTTTAAGGTTATAATATGCTAAGCAGTACACTTATTTTTATAAGATAACATGAATGTTCGGGTTGCTTCTTCTGTTGGTGATGGTGATGAGGATTACGTTTGAACATTCACAATTTCTAATATAAGATCCAGTTGGTCATCACTCATACAACCTCAGTCGACGTCCAGTGAGCGAAGTGGCAAAGGGAAAATATACGGTCTTCCAAAACGGTGCATTTTTTGTGCGACAAGACAAAAGAGGAAAAAAATATTAAGTAAAAATTTCTTGTTTTTTCTTCAGAAAAGTCTTTGGCTGTGTAAAGAAGTTCCTTTTGTGCACTAAGTGTTTATCAACTTTAAACTGACAGAGTGAAGATAATTTTTTAAACTGCCGACAACGTATACTATGCCCAATTCAAGAATGCCACATTACACAAATGGTTACCATAGACCCTCCACCTTCCTCCATGACGAGATTCTTCATGAAGGAAACTGGCTTCGGTTCTCCGAAATCAAATACTTGGATCCAACTGGAAAGGAAAGGTGTGCAAATATATGTATTTAAAGAAATGTTTAAAGGTATTTAATGTTTCCTTTAATTGTTACCAATTATTTTTAATTCTTATGACTTTATGAAGGGTTTGGGAAGCAGTGACGCGACAAACGAGGACAAGAGGAAGTGACACAGATCAAGTGGCATCGATTGCCATATACCGTAGATTGCTACATTACGATGTGATGGTCCTCGTCCGTCAGTATAGGCCTGCCTTAAATGCCTACACCGTTGAATTCCCAGCAGGTTTGTTGCCAACTTAAAGGTTTTTGTTTTGATGCTAAATTTATTTACAAATAAAACAAAAAAGATGTTTTTTGCAAATTCCACATTTGCATAAATATTTGCGGACTAGAAAAACAGGATCTGATAGTAAAATTTTGTTGTTGCATATTTTCACATTAGGTCTTTTGGAAGCTGGTGAGACAAGTCAAGAAGCAGCTATACGAGAACTTCGTGAAGAAACTGGATGGCATGGGGAGGTGACGCATATCAGCAGCAAACTTGGAGTTGATCCTGGTTGCTCTTCTGCAATCATGAGATATGCTACTGTCAAGGTTTGTCTTTCAACCTGACCATATCATACATACGTATTAGTATATCGATAAGCGTAGAAAAATACACTGACGATTGCTTTTACAGTTCAAACGTAGCATATTAACTGCCTTGTTTCTGGACTGAGGAGTAAAATGCTTAAAAATGCTTACAAGAATCTTGGTGTACTTACTTAAGCCGTTACAAACACCAATCTATATTTGAAACGATCAAAGAGTACAAAAATATAAGCTGTCAGCTAACACTGATTCTTCAATTAAATGAGGATATGTGTAGAATGCTTTTGTCATACACAAATATGTTTTAGCGAAATCATGCAAGTAAGTACGCGTATGTTGTATGTAATATTCGTTTCATTTTTAATCCAAAACTTGTCTGGACTCTTTTAAATTCATCATACTCTTACGAAATATATTCTTATTATAAATATATTACATGCAAATCACTTTTAAAATACGCATAATGTACTATCCCTTCTTACAAGACCTTTCACCAACTTACCTGCCGCCAACCAAAGCCAAATGAAACCTTGTCACCATGCTTCTTGTCTTCGTTAAAACAAATTTGATCAATAAAAGTCCAGTCTATCATGCATTTAACTTGCGACTGTAACTGAGTAGATTTAAGTAAGTCATATGATCTTAATGATAACAAACTAAAAATTATGTGTAACGGATTTACAGATCAATGGAGATGCAGCTGAAAATCTCAACTCAAGAGCTTTGCCCAGTGACGGGGAATTCGTAGACCTTCTCATGATCCCAGTTTCAGAAATCCACGAGCATCTCAACAGTAAGTTGCCACATATCTTGTTCAATATAACTTTCATGTATACATAAATGTGTATTAGTTTAAGCAGACAGAAATGCCGATGATATTCAACTGTCATTTCAAGATTATGACACATTTGCGCGATACGTTATACAGTGAAATGATGTTTCTCGTCTTTTAAAAAAGTAGGCGGGTCATATGACATACCTTCATTTCAAGTAAACTATCTATAAAACTCAAGTCAGAAAATTATAACGCACATTTAAGGCGTCATTCATTCTTATCAAGTTATTAGTCGTAGGTTCGTATTCACATTACATATTAGCTAGTATTAGCTTGTTGTTTTTTATTTGGCATTCAATATCTCTATTTTTTCTATTTTTTAACATTTAAAAAGTAGGTATTAGACAATTAACCTTGGTTTTGAGCGTGGCCACTTTTCTGCAATTGAGGAGCTATACATATGTTTTTAATACTTTTACAAAAATATATCGAGATCTTTGCCAAAAAGGGATGATAACCCCTGAATGGGTCGTAAGGTCGTTATTGATTAGTTACTTCTGCTGATGTGGCCGTTACTTTCAACACCTGTAAACCTATATACAAAAAAGTTAAGTTCAAGACGTAAAAATAGGTGTTTCACACAAACAGACATGCATACAAACACTCTCTCTGTGTTTTTTAACGTGTCAACTGACCTAAAAGACACTTTACATTTGTTTTGCTGTGCTGCATGACCTTTCTAACAGAGGTCGGAACATTTGCATCAAATATATGTGTAATTATAATTGATTGGTTAGTCTATATCACTATAGACTTTGGTGATGTACAGTCTTATGAAAAATATGTCAGAAATGGAACAACGCAATTTAAGTTGTGTAATGCTACGTCGCATTAGCAATTTTTGAAAAATTGCAGTAAAAAACTCATAAAAGATTAAAAGGTTACGGGAATATATACGATAACGACGTTTATCTTGTAATTTTAAATAGGACTCACGAAAGAAGGGAACATTGTAGATTCCCGAGTTGAAGCATTTGCTATTGGACTGCAAATGGGATTGAAGTTTGCAAAGGATGCTGCAAAGGACGCCATCTCAACACTTCAAGCAAGTCTGCCTTTGGATGGCAGTAGTGTTCGTACTGGTCTTGGTACAAAACAGACCACTTAAATACTAATACCTTTAAAAATTTGAACTACAACCTTTGAACATAATTTTAAATTCTGGTAACATTTTTTTTTACAAAATTCATTTAAAACTGGAAACAAAGCATTGTATGCTTTTATTCTTCAGTTTTTACATTGCACCAAGTCATTTATTGTGCGAGCTATCGTTTCAGCGTAGATTTTAAAACGCAATAATAATTTGAGTAAATAATATTAAGTAAAGTCTAGTATATTATGTATACTTCTTGTATATATAGTATTTTGCTCTGATTTCTGATTAGTAATAGCTACATATATGTATATCTTAATATTAGGATATAATTATGAAAATGCAGTCTATCACCACGTCATTCTATTGATTACCAAACTGAATAATGATAGTTTACTAAATACAAATTTACTAAAAATCTTTAAGTTATACATAAATCCGTCAAGTATTCAATTATAATTATGACTGTGAAACTGTATAGTTTAAAGTAAAGATTAACGATTAAAATAATAAAAACAAAACATTTTCTTCTCCGTTTCCTCTGATTTTTCTCTCCGTTTTGCACGAAGAGTTGACATATTGACATACAGCAAAATAATAAATCATAATTATCCAATATCGCATCCTTCAGTAAATCTTGCAATATGCACCATAATTTGTTATTGACTAGCACATCCACAACCCAATATCCCTTTACTGAGTAACATTCAAAGAGCAAAATCATATTTGCTCATCTTCTTATATCATCTTTTCCCAAGGTCAAGAAAGTTGCGTACCTCTCAAGCATCATATCATATCACACCACCAAGCAAAAATCGGGGTTCACCGGCTCAGCTGGCTTAAAGATGGGCACAACTTAATCATAAAATGAGCATCAGGTAATAAATATGTAATATGTACTACTTAATCTTACAAGGAACATCATGTAATATACATGCCTACATATATTGCTTCACAGGATAATTTTCACAAGTGAGTAAGAGAGACATGATAATAGCCAAGAAACCTCAAGCCTTACCTTACATTCTTTTCACCATTTAATTTGCCATGCCCATATAATATAATTTAACCATCATCATGGTCATCACAGTTCGTTCCTCTCTTTTTACATGTTGCATACTTAACCATATAGGAAAAAAGGAGTGATTTATAATATCGGATTTCTGACGATGGACCATCATCCCAACAATAACATGAAAATAATGAGGATTGCCTTACAGACCGTGTATAAAAATAGGCATTACAAAATTCCTCTTTGTGGCAGATACCTGCTGAGATGATGGAAGGAGGGCTGTAAAAGTTTTTAAAAGGTATTTTTTGGGGATTGGTAAAAGTCACAATGGATTTCTTTAAAGGTTGGCCATCACCAACTACCGTCAGCTCTAATTCTAATATTAATAGGTAATCATAATAATAGCGTCGTAAGATGCGTTTTACTGCGAGGGAGTTCATGGCGCTGTGAATTATCCTATATTTTATGACTATTCATTTTGCTACACCCAAAAGGATTAGTGTAAAGGGTTGAGTTGAGTTTATACACATACATATAGCATACCATGGCACATTCTTTTATTTTTAAAAGCATATTTATCTGAGTTTACAATCAAATCTCGTTTCAATCGGTACTTCATAAATGTCTGAGTCATACTTTACAATATTAGGTGCGATTACTATTCCTCCGCAAAATTCAACGACCGACAAGCCCACATTACATTATATTTTGTATTTTACAAAAAGATTATATACCTAAGCAGCACATATGTATATTAACTAATATGTTCTTGATACTGATAATGTGCCAACCTTTTATGTTAATACAAGAATGTGAAAATGCAAAAGGGCAAAACATGAAAGTTACAGTATTTTGTGTCTTGTTCAATTTGCCTGGTATGTTTATTGCCTTCTGATTGATCCTTCCTTGCAGAAAAATTAATAGGTATGCAAGAAACGAAAAAGGGTCTTTTATGCCGTTATTCAATTTCGTTCTGTCTTGATTTGGAGCTCTGGTAATTTCGATCTAGAGTTCGGAAGTGTATAAGCTTGCCTCAAAAAGGCAATGACACTTCGGATTAGTTATTAATTTAAATTTTCCAATACTTCTTTCTCGTCTTCTCTAAAGATTTGCATCATTACTTGCAAATTGTCCTTGTCCAAAATAAATGCAAGCAATTTTGTGTTGTTGCAAAAAGGAGAGAGAAGATTAGCATAATGGACACGACCGGCTATTACTGTCAAATATGACTTTTAAGACTCTAGAGAAGGGTGTGTGTATGTATTGAAGCAAAAATGAAAGTAAGCACATTCCATATCCTATTTTCTTACAACCGTTGAAATTCTTTATTCAAATAAGAGTAAAAGGGTTGAGTGAGCTGAGTCCAACTTATGTACAAGTTACGCATGCACAAATGTATTTGGGAAGTCAATTCTCGGAACAAAACTCGTTCTTATACTGCAAAAAGCCAAATCAAAGGATTACGTAAGTACCCAAGCGTGCAGTTTTGTTGCAATAGTTGTACTAATGTGCCTGCAAAAAATAGCCAACTTGTCTGGCGGTTTAGTTTTTCTCTGAAATTCCATTAAGTCGGCACTCCGCACCCCACTGCATGAGCTAAATACTATTTAAGGTACCTACATAAAATGTATATATCCACGTGTTACACCAAACATATCTCTTCTTTATAGAAACCTTTGTACCATAAAATGTCTAAGCATAAAAAATTGGATCTGTCTTATGCATAAAACTGAAAATTGGTTTGCAATTTTTTATTTCGTCTTCCATAAACGACATTTGCCATTGAAAAAAGTTTAAAATCCAATCCCAATTTTATTCCACACTCAAATCTCACATAAAATACCTGTGACTCTCGTGTGTCATTGCTGTAAAAAAAGATTAGACATGGAAGGATTTTTGCATGGTGTAAAAAATCTCCAACCAAACCCTTTCTTTACACAAATTGAAAGACACACGTACGTAATTTTCAATCCATTATATAAGGATATTAAAGATTAAGAGTTATTTTGTGTCTCATCTTTTTACTGACGATACGCGAGTGATTTACTGATATGCTGACATACACACACGTCATGTCATATAAAATCTGCTTCTGCTTACTACGCTGCGAGGACGGATAATGACGTGACGCTTGGTTAAAAAAAGTGTCGCCGTTTTTTTTCTGGTGGAATGTTTGAGTTTGCCTTATATGGAGAAAAGGTCATTTTTTAGTCGAAGGACCATATTTTTCCAACTGTGAGATTTTTTATTTACAAACAGACGGAATTTTTGGTACTATGGTATGTTATTTTGTTATACCGTTTTTCTACATTTGATTAGCTCTCCTTGCCAAAAGAAATGTTAACACCTTATCTGCCTAGTATATTTGAATGCAATTCTATGTATGCATAAAATACGGTTTTTCTTATCACAGAAAAACATACAACCAATATGGTGCGAAATAATTAATTCACCGTGTGTGTACTACATAGTACACAGTTACTTTACATAATTGTGAAGTTTCTAATTAAAGTTATTTAAAAAATCAACCATATTTTTTATACACATCGTTGTTTGACCTTGCTCTGAACCTTTACATTGTTTTTAAGATACCTACGCATATTTTTTATGAACTTCACATTTCATTGCATTACTTCAATATAATTTGACTGCCGTAATAATCGTAACAATATTTAGTGTGTATTGCCTAATGGATAAATACTGAAAACATATACTCTACGCGAGAAATAATGTGGGACTGCAAAAATAAATTTTGTGACAGCGTGAATAATGGCATCATGCCTGTCACCTTCTATCATATTTATTATCACATCTGCATCTCTTGCAAATAATTCATACTGCAATATGCATGCATGCATATCAAAATGGTTATTATGTGGTTTCATAGTTAAAGCATGCACTAAACTACAACAATAATACCACATCAAAAGCACTCATCCAGCGCTAACACTGCCAACGACCGAATAAATAAGTGTCATCGTCATCATCAGAGAGTACCTATTCTTTAGGAGCATTTTTATCATGAAACAGTAAAAAACAAATAAAAATTGCCATAAAAGAGAGGGAGTGCGGTAGTGGGACATTATCTCCTAGAAAGCCTTCAGCAAGCAAAACGATATATGAGAATGAGATGATGCATTAAAAACATTTTGTGCCCATCATCCTGTGGTTTTCCATGGTGTAGAGATACATATGCATGCGTGTGTGGCACTTTTATTTAGTAAAACCCATTAATACAGCATTTGAGGCTATTTAGCCTAATTGCATTTTTATCAGGAGCATTTGAGCTCTATTAAGGATTCTTTAAATCATAAATTCCATTCGGCTTAACTGAGCCTATTCAAAATATGTCTTGAAGGGGTTCCGCAATGCTTCGGGTAATACCATTTTTTCTGGTAAAAGGAATGATGAAACTCATTCAGTGTCATTCTCTCACTTTAATCTATAACCGGATAAGGTTACAATTTTATTAACTACTTCGTTTCAGCAGATAAGGACATTTATGTATTGTGTTCTAAGTGGCCGTTTATTGTGGCCAACGGCTCCACCCTAAAACCATGATGTCTTTCAAATTCCTAAATGAAAGACCATAATTTCTTGTGCTGTGTGAGTGATGACTGATGAGTATGCATTCCACCACAAAAACCGCACTTTTCTTGTAGCCGCGCTTATGCTTCTGAAAATATCAAACCATCAATCCGTCCAGTGTGCGTTTGTCCATGAAATACACTTCCCTATTTAGCATTATCAAGAGATGAGAAGCTACAGAGCTATGTAGATTTGATTTACTAATCAATCCCTTGTAACTGGTACACTACTTTATGTTATTCTGGAGCAAACTTTAGATTTGTTATATAATATACATAAATACCATATACAATATACATCTGGACATCCACCCGAATACTTGTTCATTGTGACCAAACATACATACATAATCCATACGCATAATAATGTAGCGTATCCACTTGAACAAAGAAAATGCTCATCATTTTAACAACCATCCTCATCAATTCATACTGGTAAATATGGCATTATTGCAGGTTGGCTATGAGTGAGTAAGCAAACGCTCGTCGTTGTGAACAAACATTGTCCATTACAAAAGACAATATTATCAGATTATCCCAAATCTCCTATGCACACACAAATATTCATATTTTAGCATATGAAACAATTCATCCCCATACCATCCCCATATTTTACAACCTATATGTAAACTACCACACGCTACAAATCTTCTCTTCCTTCTTTACACATCGTCATATAATATCGGCATATATCTTTTTGTCCCATTTCAACACACACACACACACACACACACACACACACACACACACACCATATCATCATCTCTCTCCTCCCCACATTTAGTATTATATGGGCTACAGTGCAGTAATGAATATGAAAACATAACATTTACACGGTATGCTAGCTCTTCCAACAACTCCCAGTATATCAGTTAGCCATTGTTGTTCATTATGCATATATACATTTATATTGTTGGACATATTTTTTATGCATACCTATTTCATTTTCATAATATGTAACATCAGCACCAATGTGGTTTTCGCTGTGTGGTTCATAACAGCCCTAAATAATCTTTTGAGAGGCAGAAGAAGCATCAGACAAATTCATCCCTTAACATTCATATTACATACCTTGTTCCTTTCAGGCAGACGTTATGTTATGTT
>JAHZNG010001552.1:0-10408 GCA_027744375.1 Orchesellides sinensis | reverse complement strand
AGTCTTGATGAACCTTTAAAAAATACGTAGAATACTTTTCTATTTATGCTGAAATCGTAAAAACAATTATCTTCATCAAAATATTTGTTTTATTTGACATTCTATACTTAAAAGAAGGCGTGATCTCACAACGTGATAGTTCACTTCCTCCTTTTCATCTCATTATCACGTAGGTAGGTCGGGTTCACCTTTTTCAAACTCAACTTTATTGCTCAGCTTTCAAATGGGAGAGTTTCTCTTACCTTTTATGTTAACAACTAGGTGCAAACTATGTTATGGGAAAGTGTCAGGAATAATATACGAGATAATATGTTTACTTTCCGTGTTAACCTTGACCTTTCCTGTTAATACTAGTTTTTTAATCATGTCTAGTCTTTCGTTACCCCAAAACCTGGAAATTATATGTTGGATTCGTCTTGATGCTATTAAAAATTGTTGAAAATCTTAAAATAACTTCAGCGCCCTGTAGATAATAGTCGTGGAATAAATACCTGAAACATTAATTAGATTGAAATGTGCAAAAACTGTTTTGAGAACCCAACCAAATCCGTAAGTACGCACAGCACAGATATCTATGTTTTTTACTGTATAAAAACATGTGGTCAATCCTACTAAAAAAATACCTAAGCGCATCTGTTGCTTTTGAACCCAGCAATTTCGGACAAGACAATAGAGTCTGCCTCTCCCCATTAGATTTTACTACCACATTTCCTCCAAGTGTGAACAATGCAATGTCAATGTCAAAGAAAACGGGCAATTTTGTACGGCATGTAAAGCACCCGTTCTAAATAGCTCTATTATATACATAGGCATAGCCTCCTGTCTTTAAGCAACTTTTTTTATGGCACACATTTCCCATAAAAACCTCTGGTCGGTCACCTAAGGTCTTTACTTATTTACATAGAAGCACAGGGAGCGACACTGTGTCTGTTTGCGCTTGCATATAAAATTAACTTGTAGACAGAAATAGCAACATTTTCCGTCCTATTTCCTACGGAAGTATGGATCAAAGGTTTACAAGCGGCATAATATATACGTACACAACATAATATGCAAGCGTGCCATAAAATTGCACGCCCAGTTTAAAACCGGGATAAAGTTGAGGATCGGCACAAACTCATAATTATGGTATTACCAGAACATACCGTGTGTATTTTCATTTCATATTATTCCAAAGGTAAATATACANTGAGGATCGGCACAAACTCATAATTATGGTATTACCAGAACATACCGTGTGTATTTTCATTTCATATTATTCCAAAGGTAAATATACAGTTGTCACACACACACACACTGTATTACATGCATGCACTATTTAAGTACAGCTGCTCCACTATTTTTTATGGTTATTCACACGTACACACATCAAGGTGAAAGTGGTAATCCTGTTGGTGTGAAACTGCACCATGCACGACTGACTCTTTGATATTTGCATAAAGGATTACATGTGGAAAATTTTTCTATACATTTTATTGACTTTGTAAAAAAGCGAATTGAGGAAAAAATGATTTTATTTAAATTGGGATTTTTTAAAAATTTAACCTTGTACCTGATTATTATGCAATGACCATCATACTAAAAAACCGTCTTAGACGTCAAAAGGGTTATTTTTAAAAGTAATATTCAAGTTGAAGGATCATAGGTAATATTAAAAGATAAATGAGAAGGTAAGGTATGTTGAAGATATAAGAACCATGAAGTTGACATGTATTTATTCAGACAAACCATATTTCCTTTTTGACAGGGTGATTTTAATCTATGCAAATAAAAGAGTGTGTCTTGATGTTGGCGGAACAATGTCAAATGGCATGTCTTTACTTGTCTCTTTCCATTTGCACATGTATTGCTCATTACACTAATATCTGTATTTGCTTGAGGTATCTGGGTAAATATTATGGGAAAGAGTTTGCACTCACTTGTATACATAACACTTTATGACAACTGCAGCAATTCAAGGATGAAATGGTCTTGTCTTGTGTCATTTTTCTTTAACGTGACAAATTGACATAAACTGCCGACAAAAAGGCGTAGTTAATACGAGATACTCCCTAAAAATCAAGTTAACGCAGGTTCTTTGATGTGCAATTTAAATTCATATGAATTTCCATGCAAATAAAAAAGCCCGTCTTTGATTATGCCGTTTACAGTCCACTTTTTATGGACAAGACGCACGGCTCACTACTAAAAATGGTAATAAAGTCCGAAATTCAATTTATCTTTGAATGTTACAAAAAACAAGGCATTTTACTGGAGATAACGCTGTGTTTTGTGGCTCCTCATGAATTACATGCATGCAAATTGGTTTTTTATTGTGTCATCCCCTCTTCTTACGTAATATTAAGGAGGAGACTGTATTTAAATAGGAAAACCTGTTTACTTCAGTATAAAAGTGATGCAAGAGAAATGAGGGAGCAAAAGAGAGCCTTTTCCAACTTCACTTATTTTTTTTCATTGTTATCCAAACTTGCGTTGCGTGCCTGTCTCCTCCATCTCCTCCAGACAACTCCATGGATTTTAGTTAATTACATTGGTTTCCATTTCCATCGATTCTTGTCTCGGTTAGTTTATTCCATTGTAAAAGGTGGCATTTGTGGTTTGGTCGTGTAGATAACAAACACTGTGTTGTACATTTATGTCAATACCAAAAACTCAGTGTTCATTTTAGTTTATCTCCTACACCAGAATTATTGTGAATAGCCATCCTTCCCTTTCACAATTCCAAAATACCTGACTGAATTCACTCAGTTTTGTACCTAAACGAATGTTTGTACTATACATTATTTTATGTGGAGGAGGAGGCTTTACTTAACCAATATCAAAACCATTATCCCCCACAGAAGCCGGGTTAACCCAATATCAAGATTATTCCAATTCCTTCACGGAAAGGATACCAGACTACGCACTACATTCCCAGCATTTTTTACTGGGAAATTCTCTGGAATAAAGTGGTATAACCACTGCCGTGTTCAATACACATTCTGCGAAGAATACAAATTTCGCATTATGCAATGCATTTTTATTTGTCATGCAAATACCATTTTCCCATATGGCTTTACCACACATTAAATTTTATTCTGGGTAAAGTGTATTCAATCGCAGATTTCTTAAGAATCAGAAGGGTGATGCACACTCTTAGAATTTCCAATATGATCAAATCTTAACCCTTTTCGTCACCCATGTGTCTCTCCTTCCAAATATGATGATATAACCGGATTGAGTTGAAATCCATTATTGTATGCCACACACCACAAGAAATTTTATTCCATTTAAGTCAACCCTTTCATTCCATCTTCCACAAGTGAACAATAGGCAAAGCGGTGAAGACAGATGAAGCTCAAAGACCTTTTTTTTAGAGATGGTAACCATATTTTGGCTTAGAGCTTTCTTCTGCGGTGTGTCATCGCTAAAAAGGATACAATAGCAATACCAGAAAATCAGGACTGTGTGCCAGGCACAATAAATCAAATTACTAAATATGGAACCTCAATCCTCTGAGGAAGTTAAAACAAAAAAAAACTAAGCAAGAAAATCCATTACCATTTCAGGCGCAAGAAATAGTTTGAAAGACAAACAAAGCTGAAGCTGGGACTCTGTGGAATAAAACAAAGATGCATGTCAATTTGTTCTCATCTCCTTTTCATCCTTTACTGCGGTTCGCCCTTACACAATATGCATGACGGTAGATGTGGTTATGTGGCTTGGTGTCAGAATTTTTTAAAGAGAAAACACACAGCATCCATCCAACCCAGATATATTACTGTTGATTGTCTGCTTGTCTTAACATTTTTGTTGGAGTAATCTCTCGCCATATGATATGACGTCTGACGGCTATTCTTTTTTATTCGTACGTGTATTGCGGAAGGAAGACAGCTTAACTGTTACTCTCATACATTATTACAAATATTTCTGGAGCAAGATGATTGTTTGCGACCCCAGCATATAAATAAATGCAGACGACACATTCATCCAAATGGATGTCTCGTGTACTCTTGTCTATATACATATGTAAGCCTCAGGAAACTAAAGCTGTAGTATTATTATATTGCCTATTCAAGTAAAAAAAATCTTCCATTTGCTTCACTTCCTCCTATGATTTCGATGAAAAATACACGGAGTTTGCTCACGCTGACTATTTGTTGTGTCTTCCAAGATTACTTTTGCTTCAGCCCGGTTGAAATTTCATTGGATTATCATAAATGAGGAATACATATGAGCTTGAGCGTAGCAGCATTTATAATAGTAAATAAGGAGCAACCATTATAAAGTACATTTCCATTAGCTCTCTTTTGTAGTTTTAGGAATATTTTGGGAGGAGCTCCTTATTTCATCGGAAGTTTTCAGTTTTAAGTAAAAATCCTACTTATAAAAATATTTATGTACCTACTTTAATAAGGCATAGCATGAAATATAAAACACAGCGTATGTACAGTAAAAGCATCAATAAAGTTTCCTTTTAAAAACAAAAACGATAGAGATGCTTGAATTGGATTTTGTACCATGTTTTGCGCATTTTCCTTTGTATATTCCATCAAGTTGGATATATTATTGTTTCAGCCTTGAAAGGAAACCCGTGTTGGGAGTTTTGTTTTCGGTGAATAACAAATTGAGATCAGAAACTATTGTGAACGAATAGAATTACTGTTTCTTTCGTGGAAACCAAAAGAAAGCGTTTGTTTCATATGAGGATAAATCAAAGAGTGCGGGGTTTGATTTGGATTTATAAAAAAGCAGCAAAAATATACTTATGTAATGGATATGGCAGGGAGAGGATGGCAAACAAAAATAATATTGCGATATATGTATATACAAAAATATGGGTAGTTTGGATAAGTAATAATATAACAGTTAGAGAATTGGAAAGGATGGGCTTTTCCAGGGCTTCTCCCGAGAGGAAACTTTTGTCTTCTCTCTTAAATTATTCAGCATAGGTTGAAAGAATACGATGTAAGCGAAACAGGTTGGGAGAGCCATTAGCTAAATGTAATTCTATTCTTGTGACGAAAACAATAGACAACAACCTCACCCATTACTCAATCGCTTTCTCCAGAACATGAAAAAAGTAAATTGTCATCTTTTACCAATAATTTTGTGTTTACAACAAAAGACAGGCAGTAATGATACACTCCCTGTTATCATTTTTGAGCAGGGCTCACATATTTAATCCATTTTGTTTCAAAACATGCCTGCTCAAGTGTAATTTTGGTTTTGTTTTGGAAACGGTGAGTATCCGAGTGTGCGTGTGAAAATACATGAGCAGTGAAAGGATTGGATTTTGGTGAAACTGCTTTCACTCTCAGATTTCAGTTGGGATATTTGAAATTACTGTGATGTGCGGGTGTGGAGTGTGGTGCATACTTAACTAGACACTAATTACAACCAGGCTTAAGTAATCCCAAATGTGGACACCCAGCCAGACTTGATTTTCTTGAATGGCTCAGATCCAACATGGTTTTTCATTTATGCACGCTCAACATTAGCTAAAGGATTAAGTAAGTTATTCACTTGCGCTGAGAGACTTTTCTCTGGTGGTGTTGCATAAATTACATTACACAAAAATGACAGCATATCCAATAGCATTACCATATATTATGTATGATCATATCGTAATAATATTACATAAAGTCTTAAATGCAGCCCACGCAGTAGGAAGAGCTGCCAAACTAATACTTTTCATTCACCACCAAAACATTCCATTCATTTTTATTGCCTGGTGGTACTACGACCAAGAGCACGAATCCAGAAACGAAAATCATGTGGCGTGCATTGGTCTTGCTCGTATTATATATTATTCATTTCTCATGCTGAATGACAATGTTTACGGAGAATACCCAACTTTTTATGAGATTCCACTCAGATTTCTAGTATCTTTCCTTGTCTTTCACCAATGCTTTCACTTTTCCTACAGGGATTTGCTCAGTATAACTTAGTACTCTCATAAATACACACAAAAACTTTCCTCATTTTTTTACATTACTTTTATTTCTTTTTTTTTTTGCAGAAGAGCCAACTTGACCTGCTTAACTAAAGGTGACCGGACGGCGTATTCTATGCCAAGTATTCTATGGCATCGGAATGTGAAATGAAAAACCAATAATCAAAAGTGAACCGAGATTGGAAGGAATCAACGTGACTCTGTTTTTATCTAAAGCCTTCCATTGTCTCTTTCTGATAAATGACAAAAGTGTAATCTGGTGTGTGTCGTCACTTCTCTTTTCATACGGAAACAACTGTAGTGCATAAATTTAATTTGATGGGTTGATTATGACAAAAGGCTTTTCCTGTTTGAAAAAATGATTTACCTGAAACTTGTCTGTTTTAAAGGTGAAACGGGAAATCCCATTTAAAAAGGTATTCTTTCCAGTCACTTTCTTAACCACTCCAGTACACGGGAATAAACGGATTGGCTTTGTGTCAGCCAGCCTAGTTGACTCTCCACATATATTACAAATACTTGTTCATTACAACTAAACTGGCCAAAAAAATTTCAACTCAGCAAAAAAAATCTGTGTACATCAGCACATAAAGCCAGTCAACCGTATCCCAAATAAAATAGGTACGCAACTTCACTTACGCTCTTTATTTGATTTCTTCTTCTGACTTCATTCCGTCTATTGTCCTTTCGATCCCCTGAAGAAAAGAAAGCATTATACTTTCTCTAATATAATAGCCACAGGCATCACCGCAGAGCGCGGTTTGATTTTTTCTCCGTAAAAAAGCTGCACTGCATTGAATCCTTCCGTTTGTCCATTTATTTTCCAACAAAGGAAGATCTTCCACTACCTATTACATTCCCAAGCAAGAAATAAAAGCAGTAGACCATCCACAGAGTATAGATGAGCAAAAGGAAAGAAAAAGTTGGTAGTATGTATAAGAAGACACATCCGGTAGCCGGATCTATTTCCATACCCATTGGAAACGACCAAGTTCCGTTTGCCTTGCCAAAAGGGACATTTTATTCCCAATAATTTTCAACTCTTTTTCCCATAAAAACGTATTTGCCTAAAAAAGAAGAAGCAAAGTCAACATTGGGAAAACCTTCCCAAAGGGCAAATATTGTGTGTGGTTGATAATTTTATTTGGTTTTAGTGAAGTGGAGAGAAAAAGCTCTCATATGAAAATTTGCCGGTAACAGTTTCGATTCAGACTTTCCCAAAAGGACTATAAAAACTGGGACGGTTTGCGTACGCCAAAAACTTGTGCATTTGTAAACTTGTATTGTGGGATTGGTGATATATTCAATTTAGTCAGACAGGAACATTTTAGCCTATTTTATATTCTTCTTAGAAAAAATGGTTTTAGAAGGTTTTTTTATGGTTTAAGTGGAAAAAGAAAAAAGCTTTCAGATAGCCCCTCGTGTATGCTACTGTTTACCTTGGACTACTTTGCCTGGTCAAATGATAAGCACTGAAATGTGTTTTAAGGCCGGTTATAGTATTTAAAAAATTGGGATAGGAAGCTAATTGTTTATGTTTAGACTGTAGGATAGCAGCGGATCTAAATTGACTTATAAAACTGTGGATATATTGGTTTGGTTCCATCATCTATCAATTAAATGAACTGTCAATTCATTTGGGACAAATGTGTAAACAGTCATAAATAAATAAAAATTGGACCATATATTGGTTTGGTTCCATCATCTATCAATTAAATGAACTGTCAATTCATTTGGGACAAATGTGTAAACAGTCATAAATAAATAAAAATTGGACAAGTTATGGTGAAAGTTGAAAATTGTGTTTGTAGTTTAAGCACACAAGATAAACGACACAACCACCAATTATACTTTCAAGGACTTGATACCAATTTACCAGAGGAAATCCCACACAAAAATTCTATTTAAAGGAAAAACCATTTCCAGTCATAGTACATATTTCAAAACTTTTTTTTTATCAGAGTGAACAAGAGAGTTTCTATGAAATAACATAAATTGATACAAGAAGTGGCGACAACTTGGGAGAAAAGTACTTTTCAATGACGTGATCTTGAATTTAGAGAAATAGTCAAAAAAGTTGCAAACGATAAAAGCTTTTTATCCAAGGCCATTTTCCAATTGAATCATCCAGATATACCTAAAATTGCTTAAAAATGGCTGAAGACTACCCAGACGTGAGCACCGGAGGAGATGAGTTGGACGGAAATGGCACCACAAATTGCAGCCTCTATCAAAACGAATACTGCGAACCACAAGAAGACTACGAAGACCGTCTTCTCGCTTAAATCATCATTTTTTACAAAGATAAATCAATAATTTGTATTATGCTTGGCTGCCTCTTTTTTTATTGCTATTTTTGCATTTACTCAGATTTTCAAGGTCATTTGCAGCTTGCTTTTTTTTTGGACAGGTGAATAATGTGTTTATTATGGCGTTCCTTTGGTTGTTGATTAAGCCTGGCAGCCTTAGTCTTAGTCATTCATTATCCACGTCATGAGCATTATCCGAATCGAGAAGTATCCAGCCGCTGTGTGGGACCTCCAGCAGTGGCTGGTGTAATTAAGACAGTAAAAAGGCTAATCGTGTTGCTTTAATCTGAGTGTTTAGTGAAGCGGAACGACACAACACCTTTATAAATAGCAGCGCTTTTTACATTGTATAATGGTATATTAATTGCTTGTCTTCAGTGAGACGTGTCCAGATAAATTAATGCTTTTGTCTGGGTGATAATCCAATTAGCACACTTGTCTTTACACAAGATTTATGTAGGGGAGAGAGAGAGAGCGAAAAGCTTTTAAGCATGACCCTGATACTTTTTCTTGTCTTTTGTCTTGCATTTTAAAACATGTCTTATGTAACACTGTCACTCCTGTATTACATAAGAGTAACAAAGAAAGTGCTAAAAGCATTACATTATCGTGCCTTTAAAATTATCGATTATGTAGGAAATGCAAATAGTAATCAAATTCCCTATTCTTTTCGGTATTCAACGTCCTACAACTTTAAATTTTGGCTACTTGCCAGACAGGGAAGTATAAGTTGGGCATACTTAAAAATCTAACTTTTCAACTAAATCGAATTTCATCAATCTCATCTCAGGTATATGTACCAAATTACAAAAAAGGATTTTGATTTTGGCTAAACTCATCTTTTCACGTTTCATCAATCATTGGCCAACGGTCCTTTTATGTGGATATGCCTAAGTAAAAAACGATAAACCTGCTAAAAACTACCGACGTACATAACTGGTCTGTTTCCATCTGTATAAAACATACACCAAGTAAGTTGTAACTAAAAAGGAAACATCCTTGTATGGCATGCGTGTGACGTTGATGTTGGGGGTAATCAACAAGAGCCAACCTCATCTTTTCCCCATCAAGCTCATATCCCAAGGAAATGATGACCCTCACTCTGGGATCATTAGTAGCTCTTTCAAAAGACAATGTAAAAACCACATCATGACAAGCTTACTTTTATACTCGCTCATTTATTCTGTATAAAATTTCTTCTCTCGTTTAAATTTGAATATTTGGTTGACTTTGATAAATGTCATTGCCACTTTTGTGTTACCCCAAAACAACAACATTGTTTTTATAAATTCACCAAACATGTTTTTATATTTTGAATCTATATATTACTTGGATGCACAAAGATACGATAAAAAAGCGCTCCATCAGCATCAATCAACTGTTCCTGTATTTATGTTGTTTAGAGAGTCAAGTATATGTTCTCTTATATTGACATCCCCAAAAGACTCGTATTTGACGAGTTCAACAAGTAAAACAAAAAATGTGACTTGGTCTCCATCCTAAAATATATATGGAAATAACCCTTTTCCATCACAGTCATTATTTCTAGCTCAATCCGATTTACTTTGTTACTTTCATTCAGGAAAAAATGTACATAACTTCCTACTTGTATCTTTCATATGTTGCATTGTGCCCTTTTCATATTTCCCTAAAAGTTCACTTGAAAAGGGGAAATTTTGCAAGAGGAAAGGGATTAAAATGGGAAAGTAAATTCCGGAACCTTTTTTAAGGGAGAAAGGCTTTTTCACTCAATCCTGTCATTTTGGGGACTTTCCCTTGTCGGGCATATGCCATCAATTAAATTTGAATGTGAAATGTACGACAGCTGCTTTCCCTACACATTTTCCTACTCTCTGTTTGAGATTCTTTATAAATAACTTACATTTTCAGCAAACTTTACACTCAGGATATTAAGGTACAAGGTTCCGCCTACTTATATATTTTTATACATAATATGTCCTTACGTAAGTACATCCATAAATATATGCAATAATGCATGTATGGATTTATATTCCACAGACAACTTGATAAATATACTTGTTTACTTATTCATCTTTTCCGTCTGTGTGGATTGTGCAGTACATTTCCATGCATCATTTGCCTAATAAAGCCACAAGTTATTTTTAACCCTAAATTCCTTCATTTCATACACTAGTTTTAAGCA
>JAHZNG010001551.1:0-15491 GCA_027744375.1 Orchesellides sinensis | reverse complement strand
TAAGTAAGCCGACCTGTAAACGAAAATTTAACCGTCTGTCCAAACCTCCCAACTGTCCTGCTGAAAAATGCACACCCATTATTATACTTCACTCCACAATCTCCTTGAAAATAGACTGTGAGAACGGTTAAGGATCTCATTGACTCTTTCCATTTCTCTTACTCTGTAAAACAGTTTGTCCGTCCAAGAAAGCCCTGCACAGATTTACATGTGTTAGGTCTAACAGATTGCGTTAAATCTCTGGCAAACGAGTGTACGGGGTTTACAAAGAAGCAAGTAGTAAATCTGAGTTGAAAGGACGATATGGATTTTAAAGGATAAACGTGGAAAACGGCAGGATGAAAAAAGGAATGAATAAGCGTTTGCATACACTATAACAAATCTTACGCTAAGCATATGGCGAGAGGTCTCCAAATATAAAATTATACAGTAATACATACAACATATATACATAAGTGTGTGTGTGAACGTCATCCATATGTATTTTGGTCTGATGGGGAAAGTAAAGAAGGAAATAAAACAAACTGAACGTGAGTGATGCATGCATATACCTTTAGAGGAAGATAGGTCGGGAGCAAATAGACTTTGGTATAAGTAGCGTGGGATAAGATACAAGAATTTTGTTGCGGAGACGAGAACGATGAAGTTGAGAAAAAGGGGACTCATATATTACTCACATCAGCTTACAAGTAAGGGAGCAAAGTGGAGGAGAGTACAAAGTGGGCACTGTGAGTAATGAACCTTCCACTAACGATACTGTTCTCAAATTGAGAATATGCTTACGTACACACTACCTCACTTTCTCCTTTGGAACACTTTTAGTATAATAAAAATCTTCAGTGTAGAGTTTCCCGTACAAAGCGCGTACATATATGCACTTCTACAAAAGCAAAGCATGAAGGCAAACATGGTTTCTTCTAAATTCATTTTCATTTTGTGGCCATGTTTAATGTTAAAATCTGATAAGATAGTTGAAAGTAGAGGCATTGGCTATATGTTGTTTCAGCTAAAAGAGCTGGATGCACACGCAAACATATAAGTATGTTTATGATAATATGTGTTAGTTTACCCATGAAGTGAGTGGTTCAAGGAATGAGTGATAGAAGGAAACCATGCAAAAGAGTCTTGAATTTGAAGCCCATTATCATCTGTTGTGGAGAAATATGAATACATATGCACATGATGATGTATAATACACAATTTGTGCACATGTATGAAATATTATGTAGTCTGCTTAGTCTAAATCAGTTCACCACATTCAACCACCATCCCTGTTCATCACGGCCACTGCCAGCAGCTCGGAGAAAATTTCATCAGCCATACACCTACTCTTAAAGTTTAAAAGGAGCGTTGCAATTTCTAAAAATTGGAAGTGGTACACACTTCTGGCATTAACTATGCACATGGAGCCTCTGTAATGGTAACCCGCTTGCTGTGCTGTGTATATATTCATAAGACCACTACATACAAAATGCTGCTAGTATGCAAAATTAAGACTGTATATAAACTGTAAATGAGAGGAGCATTCATACTTTCTTATAGACACATGGGATTTGCTACTGACAAAAGCACAATCATCATCAACAAAAACAGGAAAGCAGTACTTTTGCTTTCTCTCTCGCAGTCACCCACTCAACTCATTCAAGAGGCGTCTAGATAAATGGTTCTATTTACAAGGCTCAATCGTTTTAATGAGATCTGTTATGTTGCTACTCTGTATGTTGCTAACAAACAAACGTTTATATAATATGTACGTCATGGGTTGCATACTAGAAACAGGAAAATGTGTGGCTGGATGTTTAAGTGAAAGTCTAGTGCAAAATAAAGCTCATTGTATTTATTGTACACGGAGTAGAATAACCTTATTGCATTACATTGATCTCATTCAACTTGAGTGAGTGAATGTAGAAAAGGGAAAATTTTCATGCATAAAGCTAAATAAAAACACGTTAGCTGAAATGGTATGGCATATTGTATTTACTCATTTCCCTCACATGTATACTCGTACATTCATATCATTATATTAGGATGCCTTTTCCAAAGTAAACAGAAACAAAACCGAACTTTGATACTGGAATTGGAATCGGATAGACCCCAATTGCAATCTCTCAAAGTAAAATATATATGTGTGGCTTCACAATCATTTACAATGGGTAAAAGCAAAACCTCTTTATCCCATTGTCTGTGATTTGGCTTGTTTTATATTTTACTAGTCATCATCATGGTGGTAGTTTTGTCTTTAGGAGCCCATATAGCACGATAAGTTAGACTGCTTGGTGCTTCTAAATATCCCTTGTTACTGACATGGTTGTATATTTACAGTGAGCTGGGCTGTATGGCTCATTTAATGCTGTAAACGTAAGAGGCTTAGAAGATGCGGATTTAAATATTAGATAATCATCATGGAAGACACCCCATTTCCTCATTTGGCTTATATATGGGAGTCGTAGGATATTTCGTAAAATCTACCATGATCACACGCAAAGTCTCTGATTGTACACTTCCGTAATGCCAAACAATTTGGAGTGAAAGTTAAAATTAAATTTTACCTGGAGGCCATTCATGATTTGTAACATTGAAACCAGTAGGCGTATAACTTTCAGATTGTTAAATTAATGTCATAACATAGTAATGCATCGTCGTTCGGGCATATGAGAAGATGGTTAAAATGCGACCAGTAACCCTTCAGACACGCCACTTTGGTAAAAACATATGAAACTTTTGATACGACAAGAGGTTTTAAGAATTACGACCACGTTCCTGCATGGCTGAAATGGAAATGATCCTCCTACTATGACCAGATTTAGAGATAGGACGAGAGATGGGGATTCTTCTGGAATTATCCGACCACTATTGCAGAATAAATCGGATTCTATGGCTGCCACGCTCACTATTTTCTACTTTTCTTTCAGTCAACCAGTGGAAAGTGGAAAAACGCTGTTTCCATATTACCTCTCCTTTTCCTGCCTTTTGATCACATATATATTCGACAAGAATATATGTTTAGCTATGTATATAATGACTAGTAACAGATTCAGCTACTAAAGTGCAAACTATTACGTATATTGCATGTTATCTACAAAAACAAACTCAAAGAGTAGTGGCAAAAGGCAATGTGTAATAATGTAATACAGGGTGGATAAAGGATTACAGAAGCCTTAGTTGCAATGACCAATTCAGTAGATTACAAATGGTCTCTGGTAGACATTACCAACAACTCATTTTCTTTCTCTATTACTCTCCCACACACAAAACGATCTTTACATCCCGCTGAGCAGATTCAAAAGTCATACAACATTAGAACTGAACAATTACGGTGCGTTTTCACTATATTTTAACTATTTTCGAACACGTTTATATTCTCTTATTCCATCATTCTTGTTGTTGGACATACATATTGTTTTGTGGCTTCCAATGTCGCACAGTTTTTAAGAATTTAGGCTTCACTTGACTTATTGCTGGGGTTATTGTACAACCCAAAATCCCTAACCTGAAATACAAAATCCGAGGCTTTACATTCCGTCAGAAAATATTAAAAGGAAGGGAACAGTTTTGGGATTTGCTTAATACAAACAGAGCTTTGAGGGACAGTCAGAGAATAATACATCATATGCATGCATATTCCTAATTGAAATCCGTCTTCATTCAAGATTATAGGGTTAAAATTGAAACACAACTGTAGTTACATGAGCCAAGTCTTCTATTTACTAGCAGTCTGTCCACAGAGTCACTTGTCAACTCGTCTAATTTTCTGTGTATCTCCATTCACTCCTCAGTACCTTTCCTTCTTGCTCCCGTCAGACTGACAAATAAATAGATGATGCAAGTCAACAGATAATCCTTTGACAAATCACATGCTTCACAAAGCTTCATGGAATATTATCTTCTTTAGTGGTTATGAAGAAGGTGTAGGCAAGTAGCAGATATGATGTTGATGGTGATGGGAGTCTGTATACTTTTATGTGGTGTGGGAAAACCAGACGTTCGTCGACATTTCCAATTCCACCATCTTTTCGTAAACGGCCTCTCAATGTTCTGAGGCAGTTAGAAGAAAGCAAAGAGGGAGCATGCTCATGATTAGTGCATCAAACGACTCCCTAAGCTCTTGACTGATGTTTCAAGGCTGCTATAATAGCATATTTTGATGCAATCTCACAAACTCATCTCTGCTTTCTTCGCAAATAGAAAGAAGAGCCATTGTTATATAGGAGTTTGTACATAGTTCATAATGCATGTGAGTGACTTATATACACGATAATGGGAACCATGTCTTCTTGCCTCCTTTTGAACTGGGACTGAATAGACTACCACAAGTAAGTTTCCTCACTTCTCCTCAGCCACCCATTTCTTTCGTCAAGTGCTTCAATAATTTATGAAATTGCTCCAAGCTATTATGGTACCGTAACAAAGTAATAATTAATCAGAAACAAAACCAAGAAAATAGCCATAAAGAAGCTGTAACAGTCAGGATAAATTAATTGAAGTGATAGTACAGACGCTTTTAGTGTTTGGTTTGAGAAGCTTTGCCAGACGTGCCGGAACACACAGAACTTGATAATGACAATTATTTTTGGTATATTTCGATGCAATGGATTACTTCCGTTTTTCTCTGGAAAACTGACTGTCTCAACAACTAAATATCTGCTAACTGTGCAATCCTTAATAATTTTACTAAACCCGGCAGTTATCCAGAAGCGCTAATGTAAGCATCTGCAATTCACGCTCTATGTAGAAATATAAATTTTCCATGCAATGTTCAATTGTATGCTTAACTCATGTATAGAAAGCATCATGTATGTAGTTGGGAAACTTGACAAATTTTTTAAGAAACAGAATATAATTTGCCCATTCATTCGCACTCATCCAAATAAGTACTTCACAGCCTTAGCTTAACGTCCTTGTCAGAGCCTTGAAGCGAAAAGCCTCCATGAAATTATTCTAAAAACAACAATATAGCGTCTTATGAGGATCTTCGGTTTTTCACCCTCATGAAATAAAATACGATGATCCTTTCTTCATTCCATTACATATGAGGTAAGAATTCTCTTAGAAGAAATAATATAGCTCTACATCACGAAAAAGTAACATCAACATCGCCTTATTTTCCACGATGCACATTTTCTTTATGGTTAAGTAGGAACAATGTAGAAAAAGAAAAGGAAGATAAAGAAAATCGTAAGAAAGATCCTTCCAAACACACATGACGACCCTTTTCCCGGAAGGATTTAATGTACATCATGCACAAAGGCCTATTTCTATACAAAGTGATTTCATAATATTATGAAACTTTTTTTTATACTTATGTAACCGTATTTTATATTCTATACAATAGGATCATCTATTTTTAGGAATAGGAATCCCAATGAATGATTCGGATTCGATATATATAATATGTACTCCACATGCAATCGGAAATTGCAAAGAAGCTCTTTCTCAACCTTTGTAGCACACACAGTTCAATGCAATGAAGCTTACTGAAGTCATAGGGGCAAGAGAAGCCATGCTTATAGTAGCTGGGTATAAAGTAGTGGTGGTTCGTTCTCTTTTGAAAATCCATTTAGGCATAAAATAGGCTGTCAAGACACATTCCCTAATCCCATACATTATTTTGTGAGCAAAATCTCATGCAAATGTTTTCATACTACTATCTTCAAATAATGACTATATAAAACAACCATGAAAATGCATCTGTAAATGTGCCAGCGTTAACCAAAAAGTGTGCATTATACCTACATACATATTAAGCTCACAATATGTACTTTTCATCTTCCACAACAAAATACGGCAATATTATACTGCATCATTCACGATGATGACGATGATGTGATGCTCCCTTTTGCTTGCTTCCAAATGCACAATTTAATCCATCAAATATATTAAACCTAGCAGCAAATGCTAGTCCCTGGATAGTCTGCGCCCTTTGCCACGACTATTATTCTCTCTTTCTCTCTTGTTCTTTTCTTCTTTTTGAGCTTTTCCACATTTTATCTTTTAAAGCTGGCTTAGGGCTCATTGTCAGTGACCGTGATTGATTCAATTTCATAGACGATCGTTTCGTGCATTAAATTTTCTTGGTAATCATCGTCATCATCCATCATCGGAATGGTAAAATGGGCTCCTCCCAAAGTAATATGCATTTGAAACAAGGGCCTAAGCAAATATTGCATATTATAAAGAAATTCGCAACTGACCTTCTGCAATGAACTATGCGCCTTTTTTGGAAGATTGAAACTTGTAATGTTGCTAACTTCATGAATAAAATAACTATGTAAACAAGTAGCCCAATTTGCATGGTTTAAAACTTAACTTGTAATAATTGTCAGATGAAATACGGGAAGTAGGGATATGTAAAAGTCAGTAAAATTAGGTGAATCGTTTCTGACCGATATACAGAATAAAAATATGCTTGCGAAATACTCAGTGAAATGTGAATCCTGAATTTTGGATGCGGATTTTCAAGCATTACAGTACACAGATTGAAAGTTCAATTTCAGCAAGTTTCCTGACGGCATTTAGGGAAATAAGGTGCCGAGCTAGATTGTCCTACTCACAGAATAAACAAGAAAGCATACATACCAATGCAACTACGTGTGTACTTTTCTCCAAGCGATGTCGATAAATCTCGATAAATCAATTCAGTGAGGAGTCTCCTAAGCTGTTGGTAAACATGGTCTTGTATACAAAAAAAAGTTTAGTTTTATTGAGTTTGTTATTGCGGATCAACCGTTCTCTTCAAAGCCTCGAACGCACACGTAGTAAATTCATTACAAAATACCATAATACAATAAGTACAAAAGAGTAAAACATGTTTACAAACCAACTCCATGTATGTCGCTCAGTGTGTATTTCACATTAAAGTATATTTTGTACATACTTACTGAAAGCAACCATGCGAATTCGAAGAAATTGGACATTTGTATGTAGAAATTCCTGTTATACATACGTAAGTACGCAAATACTGGTTCATTTTCATACCTAAACTAGTCGGGAAATTATAAACTGGATTGAAACTTTTGAGTAAATACTTTTGTGCCACAGATGTCCTTTTTTATTTCTTTGTCGGTACTATGTACATGCTCGCCAGTCAATTGAAGTAAGCACACGTAGTGTATTTACTTTCTCCTACTATTCAGAAAGTTACATATATACTACACTATAAGTTCGCTGTAAATACTCAAGAGACCAACGAATCAAATATTTTGGTGCAGTCAAGAGCAGATGAACAACGAACTAAACATTGCATAACTACTTTCAAAACAAACCTAATAAAGTTAAGAGAACTGTATGAGATTCGGCTTGCCACACAATCCAAAAGAAAAGCCGAAAAATGGCTCGTGTCGACGAGGATTTACATGCAGGTTGATTTATTTACAGTAGCACTTAACAATGAACTAGGTACATTGCTTGATATGCGTACATGTTGGTTTACATTTACATAGTAAAACAACATCATGTGTAAATATACGTAGGCTGTACAATAAAATGTCCCAGGCAAAGCAGAATTTTTTCCATTTTTTAATAGAAATTCGTATACGACAGAAGTTCTAAATTATAAAAAAGTAGCACCACGTACATACCGAGGTAAATATTACACCAATTTAATTTTTTGATTAAATTCTGAAAATAACTACGCCTAAAATTTATCGAAATTCGGGATATGTGTATCGTGAACGTAATGTGGTCTAGCCGTTAACAATATTTGTATTGTTAAAAGTGAACTTTTCCTCAATACCAGTTTAGGTTTGGAGAGACGGAACGGCATAGATCATTGTAGCAGCACTGGAGACATGTGTAAATCCTATCGTAAACACACACGTTATGCAGCTAAATGCTAGTATATATATGTTAGTTTATCATACGAACTGAATAAAGACATGCTGTTGTATCCCACCCACATCTCTAAATCCCCGTAAAATCATTCTATTCAATCATTCTGCCAAACATCAGTGTTATGGCACTCGAGTAACTGAAAGATGAAGATTTTTCAGGTCTTTCTCCTCCATGAAAACTATGAAAGAGCACTACGAATTTTATTGGCCGTCTGCTGTAAAAACAACAATAATAGCAGTTCTAATAGTATTTGCACTTTTTGTGTCTAGTTGGAATAGACATGTTCATTTTTTGTGAACCTTTGTGAAATTAACGATAAAGTAATCATTTCTAAAAGAAATGAATGACCAAAGCGCTGAGCTATCAAACAGCCATGAAAGACGAAGAGTGAAAGGATAGGAATATGAAGAGGAATCGTGCTACATCAAAGATTTTATTTTTCTTTTCTAAAAAAAACTTTGTTGTTCCTTTAAGCTTTTTTATGCTATTTTCTTATTGTGCGTACTGGTGGGGGTCAGCAAATAAAATTGCTTATCATCTGCCGGTCTACATGCAGTTGGGTTTCTGTTAAAAAGGAAAATAAACTTTCTCCAGGGGATATTGGATTTGAAACGGTCTCTCTGGCTATGAAAGTGAGAGGTCCTTTTTTCTGCTGTATGTGTATTTACATCATTATATAATGTTCATAGGTATATCCATCTTCCTTTCATTTTTCTGCATTTCCTTTTTATCTTTAAAAACACGGTAGGTTCTCATATAGTGTGAAAGAGCACTTTCATGCTTATATGGACAAGATGGATAACTCTCTCTCACTCAACGTCTCAACGTGAGTGAGTGGTTGAAGAGTGTATGAGAGAGCAAGATGTGTAACGTAACTTCTGTACTTTCTTATGCTAAAGGTTTCTTCAACTTGACCTGGCTCAGCGTATGAGAAAATGTAATCTTATATTGTCGTTATTTTCCAGCTCTATATAGTGATTAATGTTTTTTCCGCAGCGTGCCTTCTTTTTTCGTGGAGCTAAGCAAGTTTTACAATAATAACAACCAACAAGCTTGTTTTCCTTGGCGGAGTAAAGATGTTAACAACATGAGTCTTCCATCAAAATAACAGCCTGTGAAACTAGCAGTATAAACTAAAACGACCAATTGAGCAAAAACAAGGAGAGTTTGCTTGTATGGCATCACTGCAAAGAAAAGATGACAAGGAAAAGTCTAAGAAAGCGCTTACTCTGTGTAATTTTTCTACAAACAAAAAAGTAAAAATCAAAAGTCAAGCAATTTTAACTTTTCCTTAGAGAGTTCAACATCTTTTATATCAATAATGGCAGGCAGAAGGATAGGCGTTTTAGTTGGATTTTAAAATAAAATTTCCGGCACATTAAATACGTCTAAAACAGATTATTTGTAAACTTACCGCATTTTCCTTCGTATCTCACAGTAATATTCCTTCCGAGTCGACAAGCCTCCCGATCCAGCTCACATTTGTTCCTGTAGTTGACGCCATTTGATCCGCAAACAGGCTGAGAGTCATCACTATCGCCGTAATTAGGGCAAGAGGTCGGGCATTCACAGGTTGCATAATGGCCATCCGCAGAGGCAACGCATCGAGAGCCAAATAAACAGGCTTTGTCTGCACATGGATCTGGCATACCTACCGGAAACAAGTAACATGCCGAGCTCAGTTTCAACATTGATGATGATAAGAAGCTTATGAGCAGCATTGGTGCAAGCAATCGTAATTCTAGCCCTTTGCCACCACCACCACGTCTTTGTACATATGCTTCTTCCAGTCGCCCTTCTGACTGCTGCTCACACTGTGGCAGTAACCTTTTCCAGGTGAAAACAGCACTTGCTGCAGACTTTCTTGGTATTGTCTCCATTTCTTATTTGTTTTACCTCACTTCTACTCACACATTAACATACGCTTACAGATAGATTTCGGCAAAGTGTATACGTATGTAAAGTTTTGTTCATTTCTTGGTAATTCTAATAATACACCGGGATTCCTCTTAAGTTTATGTATAAAAATGTTTATATCTGTTTTCCATGTTAGTATATTTGCCGACAGGATATATGATATACATACAGAGTTATTGGTAAGCCACTGTCGGCTAAATTCAGTTTTCCAATTTTCGACAATGGTATCTAGATTTCCTTGAATTCAATCTATTGAGTAGGGTTAGTTGTATTTTGAATACGTGAAACAAGTTCTCAAAGAAATCGCATGTGTGATAATGTATATACAAACACAGAAACGTAAAACCTTGTGGTAAGCATATTGTGTGGTAGTATATGGTATATGGCTTAATACTGACATTATTAACAAAATGTTCTATAACCGTACAATGATTGATCACTTAACCAGACTTTCTCTGACAGAATATAGTTATGCTCTTATACACTTGGCTACAGTTTTATACAACGAGCAGAGCAGAACCACAACACAATATAACGCGCACAGCCAAGATGAACGCATTCTACGTGCAGTGAACACGAGTACAACTCTACCACGCTGTTTCCTAAGTACAAAACACACAGTCCGGAGCCCGTATAGTCTTGACGTGACACTGTTACCATGAATAAGGAATGCGCCGTGGTGCGCTGAGCTTTCCTTTTAAAAAATCTCTATTTAATTACAAGTGCTCCCGAGGTTCACGTTCTTTACATACAAGGAAAAACGTAAGACAGTCTGTCAAAGTCTTTTTTTTCTCGCTATAATTTTTAATAGCAATAATTATGTGAAAAGGGCTTTCTCTTCTGCCCTGTCAAGAAACACAATGAAAATTTTTCCACGCCCTTTTGGTTTCTTTCCCCCTTTTTCCACTTTCCGCAATCGGAACGGTTTCCTGCGGCAGATAGACAGGATCAAGAATATAATGTGTGTGTGTGTGTCTTTCTCGAGCAGTCAGTTTTATAACAGTAATCGGAGTAGTATGTAACGTGTATGCTTTTTTCTTTTTTTGTGTAAGAAAACAGAGATAAAATGGAAAAAAGCACGTGTGTGAGAGCTGTCGACGTTTCAGCGTTCTGTAAAAAAGTATTATTCTCAGCATTCGTCCCCATACACTATATACATTTTGATAGATGCTGTGTAGTACTTGTTTTTGTAGTACAAGTGAGCAACGTAACTTGTTCAGTAACTTGTTCTATATTACTAGGTCAGGCTTTGCTTTCTTCAAGTGAAATGCATGTGAAAGCTTCTATACTTTCTCCTCATGTTCTTTTGCATTCACTCAACCGACACAGACCTATACTTTTTTTCTGCTGATTTTTCTTTCAAGTTTTTTTTCTCGTTTTACTTTTTGTATTACCGATATAATTCCAAAGAAAACAACTTGTAGATGAGCATGTGTGATAGACACATATATGTGTATGCAAAAGTTTATGCGTGAACAGATATATATATATATATATATGTGCTATACAGGTGTTATATTATGCCGATCAGTTCACTTTCACATGTAAAGTGTAAACGACCTCGGATTGAACATTTTCTTTAAAATGCTTAAGAAAAGAGAGATATCCTACTCATACTTAACACTACAACGTCCGCATTTCCTCGACTGTCAATAATACATGCGGACTTTTGCTTTCACTATCTGTTTGCCACTTTCAAAGTTCTACGTATTATGATTATTATTATCACTGGAAGAGTTTCCGTGATTCTGGCAAATGTAACTTTCAGGTCTTTTGGGAATCGAGAGTCAGGAGGGTACAGCTAGAACTGAGATTTAGACAGGAGCGAAGGTTACAATGACAGTGGCAGCTCAGCTCACTTTTTCTCACACAAACACACTATATGATGAAATGAGACGACAGGGACAAGATGAGAGAGGATGATCGCAACTGGAAGATGCGGCACGAGGCCAACAAGAAATATTATTATTGTTGTGAATGATATTGCATTTCACAGTAAGAAATAATAGATGAGGCAAGAACATGACTTGGAGACTACCGTCCTTGATGGCCTTTGAACCATCTGAGGAGAAATCAGTCAGCATTCCAGCTCTTCCACTTTTCTTGGACTGGCCTGCCGTTTAAGTAGATGTCTTTAAAGAGGGGACAAGTAAAATGAAGATGAGGAGGCTGAAGAAAAGTGTATATGAGTGTGTGTGTTCTAAAGAGGGAGAAAATTTTGAGAATGCAAATGGCTGATGATGATGATGATGGCTCTACAAAAAGAGGAGTTGAGCCTTCCGAAATGTAAAGTTAAATGTAGGGTAAAGCACCGAGTGAGTGGTGAGATGGAGTCAAGTCAAGTGAAGTTTGCTTCCCTGCTTTTCTCTTTCTTCTACATTTTGCTTGTATTCATATTATGGCTATTATTTATATCCTAGGCCTAGGCTCCTTTAACTTTCGCTTTCTCACTTAGAATTTCAACACAAAAACCAGCTGAACCAGCAATACAACCAGTTTTAGTGTTTCTCTCTGTTGAAATAGTATCAACACCAATTTAAACTATAACCAAAATGTGTACATGCATGCATATTATGATATTATATGCAAAAAAGAATGGTACAGCCGTGTGTGTGACTCTGCACACACATAGTCCATAACCAAACTGTGAGTAAATCTCTCTCAATTCGCTTTCTCCTCTGCTCTGTACACACATATTGAGATTGAGAAAGCTAGCCTTATTCTTTTCCCTCTGCCAGGAGCCGAGCCGGGTGAGAATGAGAATGTAAATTGTGTACATTCATGTATAATACACACTAGATTTGACTACCTAAACAGAGCAACGGGAACAGTCAGCAGTAAAGAGCAAATGCTGAGAGTGTGAAAGTTATAGCAGACAAGTAAGTAAAGTAAGTGGAGGGAGTAAGGCGAGAGCACATGCATTTGCTTAATGCACAGCAATATCATATCATCATAGCACATTTATATATTATGGAGCATTTTCCAGTAATAGTACAAGCAGTAGCGGTGCCATTGTGTACCTTGTTATAGTATAATACACATGGTCGTTTTTTATAATATGTACATTATATACAATTTTCTATAAATGCAGTACACGTGATGCTATAATAATAATATTGGCAAAGTTTTGCTTCAAGAACCTGATACGATACCATAACATAACTATTTTCCATCATCACCATCATCATCTTCTTCCTCATCATCACCGGCAACCAAAACCCTATTATATTACATTTTACTTTTACCTCTTTCGCTTGTCTACTTACACACTTGCTTTTTGCTTGGCCGCGCTTTACAAAAACTCACTGTTCCGCATTTACTTAAGTGAGTAACTTTTTTTAGTTATGACTACATGATGCTACTATTACTTTGCCGTTTTGTACCATAAGATGATGATGATAGCAATATCTCAATACTAAGCGAAAAGTAGTGAGCCTACTACTAGGTCTAAATAAAGCAAGCTATTGTTCACAGGAGAAACGGAAGTTAAAGAAATAGCATGATAGTTACATGGCCATAGTTATATGCACTTGTTAAAGATGAAAACCCCGTAAGTAGATACGTTTATTAGGACATAACACACATACACGAATACATAAGCGCACACTTGAGTAGTCTCTGTTTCAAGAAAAGTGCAAAAACTCTATTAAGGGAGTTCTTTTTTGCGATGTTCCAGAATATAATACCTTACGTCTTTGCATTCTCATTATCCTTTGGTTTCATTACATTGGGGAATACTGTGTTGAATTAGCTTGGAGATTCAAGAAAAGTGCAAAAACTCTATTAAGGGAGTTCCTTTTTGCGATGTTCCAGAATATAATACCTTACGTCTTTGCATTCTCATTATCCTTTGGTTTCATTACATTGGGGAATACTGTGTTGAATTAGCTTGGAGAATTTAGAATTTTCCTACAACGTAAAAACAACACGTTAAGAGGTTATCATATTGTAATGTTTTTATGAAATATTTTATAGAAAAAACAGACATTATCAGGAGAAAAGTTAGCTTCAACCCATAAATATCCTTCGTGTTTGTAATGTTTTTATGAAATATTTTATAGAAAAAACAGACATTATCAGGAGAAAAGTTAGCTTCAACCCATAAATATCCTTTGTGTACTTAAAAACCAGTGCATTAATGATGCCTTCCCACAATCCTTAAATCATATTGCATTGCACCTACTCTACTTGTCCTTTCATACAGATAGCCTTACTTTCCAAACAAAGGCTTTTTCGTTTGAAGGTACTTACATGCATTCTATTTACTATTAGATTACTGTATGCTGCTTCTAAGCAGGAAGGTAGAAAAGCAATGAATAACACGGGAAGGTGATGATGATGATTAAATGGAGAACGAAGAAAGCAAGTGCAGCTCTGCGGTTATGTATTATATTTGCTCCCTTTATTCGAATAAATTTAAGACAGCTGCTGAGGTTACTTCTTTAAAGCCGATATAATATGCTACACACACACACACAAGTGCAAAGGATACTTTATGTATAGCTGTTGTTGATTATGATGAAGTAAAGGATCGAGAAAAGAGCCCGCCTGCGGAAAGTTCATATAAATAAGTAAAAAGCGGAAGTATACACATTACACTTCAACAGTGTCTCCCATATCTGAACCACTCACTACCCACAACAACGTTAACCCACTTCACTCGACTTTGTGAGACCCGGACTGTCTGTGTATGAAGACGACGAAGACATCCTATTCTCAATGACACTACAAGAAGTAGTTTCCCTTCCTGAGCTATATGAATTTTGGCTACAAAAGAGAGTCACTGAAGCGGATAGATAAGTAAACTATCTAACAACAGAATCGCATCAAGGGAGACAGTTTTCACTTGAGGCTATGTTATATGTATGTATGTTCACTCACACACATGGTATCATATCATGAACGAATATATGTATATGCTACATTATGTTTTGAAAGTTTATGTTACGTAAAGGCAAAAAATAGATCCCGTCCCTTATTCAATGTCTTCTTTGGTTTGGTGTCTTCATAAAGATGCCTTTTCTTTGGCCCTATGTGAGCCTCGTTATTTAAGTTGGCTTACCATCAGCAGAAGCAGCAAAACATTGCTACTGAAGTGCTGTTTATGCTGTTCTGACATACTGATGCCCTTCTTGCTTAACAACTTGAGAGATGAGTACCTAACATATACATATTAGTATATCAGCAATAATGGAGTCCTTACACAGACACCAACACACGTTATTTCTAAGATGCCGTATAACATATAACGCAGCACACTTATTTGGTACCCGTCTCTCTTTCACTCATGTACTTCACTTGTTACTATATTATTACCTATATACTTTTATGTGCATAAGGAGATGAAAAAAGGAAAGTGGAGAAAGTGAGAAATGAGATATTGAGTTGATGCGTCTTGCTAGCTTTCTCTCAGGAATCTGTAGTCCCTCTTCAGCAAGCTATCTTTTACAAGTGATGTTAGTGTTGATTCTGTGAAAACCGTAAAGTAACTACAACGTATTTATAGTGAATCTTCAGCCAAAAAGCAAGAGTAGGCATATTATAACAAAAAGTTGAGGAGAATGAAGAAGAGGAAGAATGAAATTGTGTGTGTGTACCAAACTAAGCAATACATAAATAAAGTGTTAAAAGTACCGGCGCAAAATACGATGCCTATGTTATGTACATATATCTATATATATTCTAGGTATTTTTCACGTCTTTTCAGGAAATATATCTGAAATGGTTACAAAATGCAAGAGATC
>JAHZNG010001550.1:0-10833 GCA_027744375.1 Orchesellides sinensis | reverse complement strand
CTAATCAATTGTTCCTTCTGATTATTCTGCTCTTGAACTGTTTCATTTAGTAACAAGCACTGATTGTAAATTTCAATACAGAGATTGTAAAATTAATACGAATTAGACTGTAAAGCTAAGAATCTATAATTAATTACACAATTTTAAATAAGTATGTAGTGTTATTAACTTTACAATATAATTTCAGCAATTGCTAATTTGCAATAAATATTACCATACTATTCCATAAATATAAGTAGAAATTAAAGCATAAATAGTGTTGGATTCTTAAGAAAGTAGTTCTTCGAGTCAGTACTCAAACTCTTGAGATGACTGTGAAGACCCTAAAAAATAATGTTTAAAATAAATGGTTTTGTGCAAATTTTACAATTTTTTTTGTTTACCTAGAAAAATAAAACAAATGAAAATGAAAAACTAGTCAAGAAAAAAAGCTAGCGTAACAATAATTTTTTGGAATACCTTACTTGCTCCAGTTTGAGGTCTTGAACGTGTGTTATTAGCAGCCGTCACTGACAATGTACCATCTTCTGCGTTATTAGTTGCCATTCACTGCATTTGTGTCACATCTGAAGTTTCGGCTACCACATCAATTATATCATAGTTGGCTGCACTACTAACTTGATCGAGATCAGAATGTGTGCCTTGAACATATACGTATTCGTGTTCTTTTCGTTTTTTAATGTGTTGTGTTTCTCCAGATCTTTCATGTGTATGTCTCCGAATATGTAATTTTTCAGTTTGCATAGAAGCTGAATTTGCATTTCTATCTCTGATTACAGCAGGTCTTTGGTTTGATAACCTGCTCGAAAATGTAATTTTTCAGTTTGCATAGAAGCTGAATTTGCATTTCTATCTCTGATTACAGCAGGTCTTTGGTTTGATAACCTGCCATGTAATCTAGAAGGACCTGGCATGGGCGAAGAAGCGGGTTCTCTTTCGTTGTATGCCATTGTTTTAGAAGTATGAGCTCTCGAAGTCTCAGCTATAGGCGAATTGCTGACTCTTGCATTATCACCCAATGATGTAGATGCTTCAGAGGCAAACTGTTGTGCCACCGGTGATGAGCGAATAGTTACCTGTGGTTGCAATGGTTCACGGGACTGCATTGCAAGATTTACTGGTCTGTTCTGCGACAAAATCGCATTACTTTGCCTAGTTTTCGCATACAACGTGCTAATATCTGAATCATAATCACTCAGAGATTGCGCAGCACTTTCTACATAAGTATCCGAGTTGCTGGCAAACGATTGTAGGGGTGGTGGTGGTGGTACCGGAGGACGAACTAGGTGTCTTTGTGGAGATGGACAAGGTGTTTGATGATTAGCAGCTTGCCTGCGTGGAGAACAAGCAGGCTGAAAAAGTCCAGGTTGAGGCCTCTGCTCCGGTGGAGGAGGCGGTTCTGGAGGTTGCGGCTGTTGTTGTGGTGGGAAATTTGCTGGAAATCCAGCAGTTGTTAATCTCGTGGCAAGACATCTCATGCTTCAATTAAAAATGTTGGGGTTTAGGTAAATTTGTTTGAGTTTGTAAAAGTACATTTGTAGTCTAGAATTGCTTCTTACCTTGCTAAAATTAGTGCATTTCTAGTGCAAATATGAATATTTGCGCACAAAATACTTTTAATTTCAACACCACAGTCACGTTTTGTTTCAGCAAGCATCATTTCTCGCAATAAAATGCTTGGTATGATTTCACTAAGAACATAATAAGAATTGATCAAAACATGATAATCTTCTTCAAGCCGATCATCTTGTTTGGTGGACTGGAAAAATTGTAATGAGGAAGCATTGTCATACGCCCCATTACCCAACCCAAAAATCAAACATTCTTATTCTGTAAAAAGGAAGACAAAAAATAAGTACATTATTAGTAAAGTCAGATAAATAAACAAAATCGAGGCCTCCTGTTCTGTTCAATTAGAGTAAAAATCAGTTCTCCTTACTCCATCCACGTGTAAAGCCATACAAGTAAAAATACAGCTTGTGAGGGTATTAATTGACAAACTGGATTTTTAGTACCTAGTTTTTATTTCTCTTAGAGAACGTGTCAACTTCGAATTCACAACGTAGACATAATTAAATTTATATACGAATAATTGTATATAATCATTTTATGTTTACATATATGTTGATGTCTGAAAAGCTAGGGTGACCGTGTACAAAATAAAATATAATATTGAAGAAAAGACTCCATGTAAGTGTTCTAATCAAATCATTTCCATCCAATTTATGTTAAATGGCTTATATTGAATTCATGTTCATGTAAACATAAATGGTTGCTTTCCAACCACAAACAAAATACTTGCTTAAATGGACATGATATTATATGTAAAAGCTTTGCTCAAATTGTGTAACAATATAATTGTTTCTGATGCATGATATATACCAAAAGTCTACCTTCATTATACATTTTAGACTTGTCTTGGACATTTTAGGATTCCAAAGTACACGTGTATGAAGTCTCCACGTATATCTACCGTTTATTTTTTTAAAATGCAAGAAGAACGTAATGACTAGACATATGCAATACATTTTTACATTTATTAGTGAGATGAATAAACACAACATATGTATTTCATCATGTATTGCCAAGTTGATGTGTTAAGTAAATTCATAAAAACATTTTTTGGATCGTATGCAAAAAAGATTTGATCACATCAGTTCCTTTTTTTGCATTAGTTAGTTTGATGTGATGATAAATATTTGAACACTTTCAACCCTTGTGAAAAATAGTATGCATATATGATTAAAGTGTATAATAGATTTGTTAGTCGTTACTTGTGCTTACCCATGCAAGCATAATCATGGAGTCTCCCGGGTTTTATGTGAATTTACTTTCGGATGCGTCAGGAGATTTCAAAAAAAATACTCTGAGTAATTTTCAAAATTATCTTAAAATACCTCTGTATTTATATCCTCGTTACGAAGTAGCATTAAGTCAATTAAGTTATAACTATACCCAACCATGTTTAAAAGCTGGAGACACAATTTGTCAGATTATTGAGCACACTAAATTATTAGAAATACAAAATGATTCGAACCAATTGGTGAATTTTTTGGAAGGTGAATCAGGTGAAAAAAATAATGGTGAATTAGTATCAACCACAGTGATTACATACACTATCTCCAATGGTCTGTCAATTGAAGACGCAAAAGATGAGGCTGTGTCTACTGAGGGTAATTCCGTGCTGTTGTCAAACACAAAAACAGTACTAAGCAGTGATTCATTGTAAGGGATTTGGACGATTCTCTCTGAAGTTGGGAAAAAATACAAAAGTTTTCTATTACAATCAGTATTATTGGAAATCAGGTTATGATAGTATACGAGAAGCCCTATATTATCAAGTCAATTCAAAGGGGAGAATTACTGAAGAAAATGTTGAACTTGGAAACTGAGGCTACTTATTTCCCAGAAGCAGAATCAAAAACCTTTCAAATGCATACTGTAGTACACCACAAATCTTCTTACTTCCTTGAAAAGGATTCAGAGTTATTCACAATAACGTACTACACTGGTTACCATGAGTTAGATGCACAAAGTGTGCAAAGCGACTCTCTCATGGAGGATCAAGTAATTTCTGCAGATAAAGATATTTGTGATGAGAACACATTGATTGACTTCTTAAATGAATAACTAACTGGGTTGAATATTAGATGCACAAAATGTGCAAAGCGACTCTCTCATGGAGGATCAAGTAATTTCTGCAGATAAAGATATTTGTGATGAGAACACATTGATTGACTTCTTAAATGAAAAACTAACTGGCTTGAATATAACAGTAGTAAATGGACACGTTCGAATTTTTGATGAATTCAATCAAACATTAAAAAGAGTATACTATGGACTGAACGTATTGAAGCTATTTTGGGTTTAACCAAAAGCAACATATATCTTGAAGGAAAAAGTTTGGTCGAAGACGCAAAGTTTCGTTTATTTTTCCAATACGGACAAACAAAGATGTACATTTACTGCGACATCATTGAGAATCAACATTTAGGCGATATAATGGCTCCCGTTCTAAAAATTTTGAAATATGAAGGAAAGAATGGCGAGTTGTTTATAAGGGACATCAGCTTACCACATTATAATAGTGTCAATCGGACGGTAATCAATACCATACACATCTACATTCTTTCAGAGAGTGGTGAGAATCTTCCATTGACATATGGTCAAGTAAGTAGTTTTGTATTTAAATTATTTACTAACAAGAAAAGAAAGAGACGCTAACTTTTCTCAAATTTCAGGTTGGGGTAACACTTCACTTCAGACCTAGACTGCTATAAAGGCCTACTATAACACTGATGCTTCTGTGCAGCAGTTCATAAAACTATACAGCGGCAACCAAATTGGAGGTTCAGTAGACGGGGACCTACTTTATTTTAAACCATCAAAAGGACTACGCAAAGAGGATCTGGACTAGGCTCTATCTTAAAATCCTTTGCTTCCAAACTCATTCCGTTTGCTAAACAATACATTGTTCGTTTTGCCAAGAAGTACGTGTTACCAGAAGCCAAAGCAGCTGTAGGGAAAATTGCAACTGACGTTTTAGAAAGCAAACAACCTCTTGGGAAAAGCATAAAGGAACATGCAAAAGCAGTTCTTAATAAAATGGGTAGTAATGTAATCCATGATCAGTTTGGTTCCGGCAGACGACGAAGAAAGAGGAAGCCGAGCTCCAGAAGCAAATCAGTTTAACGTTCTAAAATAAGTAGAAAAAGAGCACGCAAAACGAAACGAAAACAAAAACGAAGAGGCAAAACAGATTTTTCAATTTTTGATTAAAATGGCTAAACGTTTACCCCGTTTTGATTATGTTAGTTCTGTAAACTAACATATTTCAACCAGCTTCGTACGAAATCTCGTATGAATCAACAACGGTACAAGAGTACGTACCATTAACATCTACAAGAGATAGTGACCCTATTTCATTTTTTATACAGGTGTGATAAAAAAGTAAACAACAACAACAAAAATTATATAAGTATAAATCGATTAACATTGTCTTCTTATTTAGGGCAATGACATCCAATATTTGAATTTAAAAGAATCAAAGCTATACGTTAGAGCAAAGGTTACTAAACCCGACGGATCATCAATTGGAAAATTTACGGATCCAGCCTAATATAATTTTTCAATTGCAAATTACACTCTTGCATCTATTTTTGAACGGATGAATGTTTTTTTTAAACGAAGTTGAGATTACAAATGCAAACAATAGTTATTATAACTACAAAGCTTACCTTGAGATGGCGCTTTCATATTCAAAGAANGAACGGATGAATGTTTTTTAAACGAAGTTGAGATTACAAATGCAAACAATAGTTATTATAACTACAAAGCTTACCTTGAGATGGCGCTTTCATATTCAAAGAATTTTAAGAAAAGTCAAGCTGAGGCTGCTGCTTTTGTTTTGGTAAAAGATGAGAGTAGTCGTACTGACGACGGATGGGCAACACGTCGTTCAATGATACAAGATTCAAGAGAATTTGAGTTATATGGATTTTTGCATGGAGAACTTTTCAGACAGGAGCGTCTCATTTTATCAAATACTGACCTTAGAATAAACTTACACAGAGCAAAGGACAGCTTCTGTTTGGAATGTGTCGGGACGGATAAAGATGACATTAAATTGGAAATTCTTGAATGTCGGCTATTTCTTTTAAAACATACTTTGCTACCGTCGATTCATCTAGCTCATTTGAAGTTATGGGAAACTAAAACAGCTTTATATCCTTCCACAAGAGTGGAAGTTAAAACATATAGTTTACCAATTGGAACAAGTATAGATTCAAACTCTGTAAACTCTCAAAACCGATATGTGCAAGCATACATGTCAATATTTGACGGTCTTGGTTGTACTGCAGCAGCTGATCCGACGTGTGATATAAGCCTCTCAGACTACAAGAAAGGTTATTTTTATTTAAGAAAATATTAACCTTGTGTGTTAAGGTTAATAATTGTATTAATGTTTTGGTTTTAGGAAAAACTTGGTTTATATTCGACATATATCATATGGTATCAGATGAAGCATTTTGTTTACCACGCTTTGGAAATATAACAATCGGACTAAAATTCAAAAGCGCAACCACAAAAAGTTTGTCGGTGTTGGTTTATGCAGAATTCATGTCGTGTATCTCCTTGTATTCTGACAAGACAGTAGAAGCTTTAGATTTCTCAAAAAAAACATAAATATGGACACAAGAACACTGTATCGTTATCTAAAAAAGATATGTAAATGCCGTGGTGCCTCATATGATGTGCTACCCTCCGACTATTTACAAGATTATAACATCAGACGTTTTCCTGTGGCAATCGTCGCCAACGAAATGGATTCAAGTCACCCCGGAACCCACTGGGTCCGCTTGTATATAGAAAACGTTAACAGTCCGTTAGAATTCTATTGTTCCTACGGGATAGACATTTCTTTGTATCCACCTAATTTTATGAATTTTGCAAAGAAACATAACTTCTCCGTTGTACAGAGAAAAACCCGTTTACAGTCCAGTGAGACAGATTTTTGTGGAAATTATTGTATATATTTTGCTTTTAAAAGACTTCAACGATGTAGTTTTAACTCAATATATAAATGTTTTACCAAAAACTATAAAAATAATGATGCAAAGGTGCATTTGTTTACAAAAAGAATTTTTATTCAAAATATTATTATTATTAGCGAAAAATTTGTTATTAACAATCAAAAATGTACATGTATGAATAAATGAATTATATTGAAGTCCACGTTGGTTTTGATTTTTTGTATTTTAAAACTGTTTTCGATAATAATCCAGACAAAACATTCCTGGGCACTTTTTCCAAAATTTCTCCGAGTCCATTTTGATTGCCTAAACGATGGTCACACATTGCACGTATTATTACTTCCATATTGCTACCAGGAATTACTTTATCGTTGATTAAAACTTGTTTGTTTTCATTATATCCGATTCCATATGCCTTTAAGATTTTAAATATATCGATTGCTTTTGAAGACGGAATACTACGAACAAAATCTGGAATTGTATCTGTCGGTGGAGGAGTGGGCTGGACAGGAGGTGAAGTAGATTGAATCGATTGAACGGTCTTTACTAATATTGGCTTGTTTTTTCTCTTAATTTTTCTATTGGTTAATTCTCTTGCCGCTTTGGAGACTAACAAGACCTTTAAATCATCTGGGATTTCCTGCTTAAATATCTGCTTTTTTTCTTTCTCAAGGAATACCTCTTGAGCTCCTTCAACGTCTTTTTTCCGATTCATCAGTTGATTATACAAAGACTCTGGTACGAGTCGCATTTTTTAAATGTTATGTGACATGATTAATTTGTAGCTTTGTTTACTAACTCACTTGCTAAAAATGATAACGCTGTGCCTAACAAGGCTGGTATAAACCCTCCCCTTTGTATTAAAAGTTTACGTTTTTTGCTTACAGACTGCTTCCTATTGGATAATTTTTGAATTGTATTTTTGTAAGGAGAAAGCTTCTTAATAACACGTTTTGATACAGGAATATTTCGGCGAAGCAGATTAACACTTATTTCCTGAATTGCTTTTAATTCACTAGTACTAGCGTTTTTTAATAGCTTCTTTCTAGCCACCCTGCTTGCATTGCAGAGAACAGTCTTATTACTCTGTTCTTGTAATACTAGTACTTAAAATCCATGTAGCCATCTTATATAATTTGTGAAAATTTGCTTCAAAATGGATCAAGTAAAGACAGAGTACCTAAATATGAACATACACGAGTGCTAGTAAAATACATCGGTCCCTACAGTTGCCAAAACAAGCTGTTCGTAAAGAGCTAGGGAAAATAAAATCCTATAATCTTCATTTCCCATATTAACGTAAATTTAAACGAAGGGTTAAGTATAGTCCTTTGATAGGAGTGTTTTTTGAGGCTGATCTTAAAGATATATCCCGATTTCGAAAATCTAATTATAATAAAACATTTATTTTAGCATGTATTGATACATTTAGTCGTAAACTCTATGTAGAGGCGATTAAAAATAAATCATCGGATGAGGTAATTGCTGCTTTTCGCAAAATATTTGAGCGATCTGGGGTTCCCGAGAACTTGGAGACTGATAAAGGTATGCTATTGTTAATGCTTGCTAAACACTAGTTTGTCATTCATATATATTATTTACTATCTTGGTCGCGAATTCTACTCTAAGAAGGCTCAAGACTATTTTAAGGAAATGGGAATAAATCACTACTCACGTACTACAACCATTAAAGCTGCAAGTGTAGAAAGGGTACATTCTTCCTTGTTCAATATTATATCAAGATACATGACTGAACATAACACGAAGCGGTTTATTCATTTGCTTCAAACATTTGCTGAAATATACAACTCATCCTTCAATCGTGCCATTGGTTGCACTCCAAATAGCCTCACGAAAGACAACCAATGGAGTATCTGGTCGAAACTCTATGCAAAGGAAACAAAACCTGTAAAGGCTAAGTTGCGTTTAGGCGATGTTGTATTAAGGGCATTAGATACTCCAATACTTAGGAAAGGGTATTACTCTCATTATGATGACCGAAAACATATAGTTACAGAAGTAAAGCAAACAAATCCGCCGACATATTTTATCCAATTAGAGAATGGTAAGCCCATTAAGCGTACATTTTATGCTAAAGAGTTGGTTCCAGTGTTCGAATGAGTTAGTTGGAACTCTGTTGGGAGACGAGAAACACCATGGCAGGCTTTAACTTAGAAGTTTGGCGGAAACGCATTCGATCTCAAAAAACAAGACCTAAGCGTGGATGCCCGCTATTTTATATGAAGCCTATTGAAAGAGACATTGGTCCATTGCCAAACGTACATTTTGATCCAGAAACTAAACTACCAAAAACATACATTTGTCCACATCGTAAAAGCAAATCCAACAGTGAATTCTGCAATCCTGTTTTTGAGTACTATTACTTTCTAGTACTACTGTACGCTCGAGGTGTTTTAACAGAAGAAACATTCACAAATTTATTACCTTTGCCTCGTGAATCCACACAAGATTCCATTGTCAACGACAAACCAAATTATTCAAAGATACAAAAAGATTTGTGTGAAGGGTATAGAGTTTTACTTGAGACTAACTACAAGATTCCAACAGAATATGTACGTCCATGCAAGAAGCTATTTAATTATTGACAAACCAATATTAGAGTTATTTGTAGCAAATTTTCTATATTGATTTAATGTAAAAAACAACGTATGCCATCCCAGTTTACCTTGCCGGAAAATATTTTACCTCGATAAAATCGGTTTCCTTCTAATGTTCTATTCTTATTAGCAAAATTTGCACCTGCCTCTCTACCATGTATATCATCATGAGCAATTGTTGCCTTTTGAAAACAACGACCATCACCAGAAGGTGGATTAATTAGTGTTTGTGATTTTCGCAAAAGTATCTCACTTAATGGAATATTGTAGCCAATTCCTAAAGGATGGTATTCTGCTATTGTTATTTTAAAACCTAATATTTTATCTAACTTCCACCCACTTCCTCCCTGCTCGAATTTCTCAACACGCTGGGAAAATACCTCTCGGGATGATTCAATTACAAAATTAATGTCAGCTTCGTGATTTACAGTTAATAGAAATCCTTGGAAAAACGGAAAGGCATACTTTATATTACCTTCATTATCTTCTCTAGAAAACTGTAAATCTACAGTGAACTGTATCCGAAACAATTTATAATTTTGAAGATATTCCTGCATTATTTCCTTCATTCTTCCTCGTAACGCAAAAAATAATGACTCAATGTCATATACAATTACCTCGTTCAAATTAGCTTCATATGTTGTTAATAAATCATCAAAATACGTATTGGTTAATTCAATATCTAGTGGTTGCCGATTTTCCCCACGTTGAATTTGTGGACCATTGTATATCTCTGGATGAGTCTCAGCCATATGAATTTGAAAGTGTTCCATGTTCAGGAATCTTATGAAGCAACGTGCACAATATCTGTTGCGCAGATCTTCATAATTTATTATTCTAGTAGGGATGTCATCCGATGACTCCTCACTACTGCTGTAATCCACTAGTCTTCTGTTACCAGTATTTTCTCCAGTTAAAAATTCGATGTCTTGTTCAAGTGTATCAAAACGTATTGGATGAACAAGTTGAAGAACGTTGTTTCTTTGTTCTATAGTAATTTATTAATACTTACTCCTTTGTCAATTTATTAATCGGATACTAGCACTAAAGACATACCATTGATCATGTGATTACTACTTCCCTCCATATTATCAGCTTCTTAATTAAAAGACAATCAAACGGTGATTACAATGTCTAAACTTATGTAAAATTTCTTTATTTAATTCTACTCAACTTACCTGCTCCACATGTACAAAAAAATTTATAACATTCTTGACACAGGTGAGTACTACGTATATGTTGAATTAACGCAACAATATTTGGAGCTTTAAAATCACATGCTGGACAATTGTATTCGGATGAACTTATCGTATTGCAATCATTTTCTGTATGAAATCGTTTTTTACAATTAATATTGTAACAGCTATGCTTTATTTCAATGTGTTGAAGCAAATGCTCCAACGTTGAACTACAAAACGAACGCAAAAAACAAGTTAACATTTTTACTATTCAACCTTATTGCCACTGTGGTGAAGTGGCTAATGGTTTGAACAAAAAACTAACCCAGCTCTGACACATATTTTTGTCTGATTCAATTTTACTTGTGCTTATATATGATATGATAATTGGTTTATATTCTATAAATCAGATTATAACTTTTTGCAAAACGTTTTTGCGAACTCTGCATTTATATTTGCCGCTATCAGATCCACGTGAAGCCATACTTTTGGTACAAATATGAT
>JAHZNG010001549.1:0-10217 GCA_027744375.1 Orchesellides sinensis | reverse complement strand
ACAAGTGTTTGGAATCGGATGTGTACTGCTCAAAATAACCAATCGGTTTTTTATGGAATAGTTTCAAAGTGATTACATTCAAATTTGTATCTTCAGTTTGTTTGGTTTCGTGTTATAAAAAATTTCTTAAAAGCAAGATTACACCGTTCCCACTTGTGGATTTTTGTATTGTTTGTTTTTTGGTGTTAATAAGTTTGGCCGAGGAAAAAGGTTTTTCGTGAAAAATTCCAAGTTTTCATTCATGTATTTTGCGAAGAGATATATATTGTTTTTAGTGCACCTCATTGAATAAAATGAAGCTTCGTGTTTAATTTGCTCATTGGAAACGGTTAGGGATGTTAGTCCATAGTTTACACAGGCAGGGGAGGCATCATTTTGAAGAACATTTTACAATGTGATTTATTAGTGTTCCAGACTAAAATGTGATAAATATTTGTTTTAATAATGATTTACAACGCATGCTACTACTGATACATTGCATGTGTATGCGTAGAATTTGATGTGTTCTTATGCATTATGGGAATTAAGAAGTTGTCCACCACGTTGTGTTTTTGTACTTAGTGGAAGCGATAGGAAAAGTTACTTTTGGTAACATCCGGGTTCACGGGGTTTCCCACATAATATCTTTTATGTATTTTTGTTCTTTCCATTTATACCTACATAATACTTTATATGGATACATACGCACATTTTGATATAACGTGTAGTGTATGCTAGTTTTGAAATATGCATAAACATAGTATATCCATCATGAACTAGTTGAACAGGCATGACATGTTTAAAACATCATGAAAAAACGATTACGCGACTAATGCCACTAATACAGATTAGTCAGAAACGTCCTAATATGAAAAATTAATGTGTCTTCATCGATTTGTTGCACTTGGCTCGCTCATTACGTCAGGGGTGTGAATATTATATGATTTCAAGCATAGTCATAATTCATAATCATGTCATAGCGTAGGAAATTGTTCAAATGATTAAAGATGAGCAATTTCATGATTATTGCAAGCGTATGCATGCTCAAAAATATCAATGTCATCGTCTCATCGTCACCGTATAAAAGCCAAAATAGCATGTCCAGCGAGATAATGCATGAATAAATGAATGATGCAATTAGATTTTTATGTGTTTACTTTTTTGTTTTAGATAAGAGAAACATCGTCATTCATTGCCTGTTCTTCGATCGGTGCTAACGTGCAAGCGTATATTTAGTTCTAAACATCAAGACTTACTCTTCAGTTTCCATTTACATTTTGCAAATACTACATCCACCATGGACTTGGCCACTTCCACTCAAGACGCTTCCGCCAGTTCCAAAACTCAGGAACGACAAAATGCTAAGCTAGTTGGAAGTATTTCTAGCCCTGGTCATCAGTACCATCATCAAAACCCTTTTAGTCACGTACACCCTTCCCCATCCGTGGAATGTGTACCTGGAACTTCTGAAGCAGGAATTGGGAAGCTAACTGCAAGCACTAGTTTTAGTGGGGGGAGCACCAGAAGTTTAGCAATGCATGGGAGCAAGCAACCCCTTCAGGATTCTGAAGACAGCTCGTATGACTCCGACTGTGAAGTTTCAGATGCTACTACAAGTCATAACGATGTCAGTAGAACTGTGTCAGACACACTTGCACAGGAGTTTGAAGAGTATGTGACACTTTCAAGAGGACAACAGACTGCTGGAGTTGCTTCCTGTACGGCTAGTCCAGGTGCTTCTACTGGAACTGAAGCAATTGGTCGCTTCCAGGTAAGCAATGTCTAATATACAGCCATTCAATTACTGAAAGCCATTAATTAAAAGAGTGAAGCTAATAAGCTGAATATATGTATGCATTTTTTCCAGTTCAATACCGATGATACTAGCTATAAGTCAAAACTAGAATTCGCAAAGAAATTAGGCTACACGGAAACGCAAGTTCAAATAGTGTTAAGTAAATTAGGACCAAACCCTTCGCAAAACGAACTTTTGAACGAACTCATTCTTCTTGATGACAATAGTGGACTAAATGAAATTATTAGTGCTGATGAGCCAGCAGAAAGTGCAGCTGCAGCATTACCTGGAGCAGGATGTATAGGGCCTTCTACACAGTCATCTAGCAATTTAAGACATATAGTTATCGATGGAAGTAATATTGCGATGAGGTAAGGCATTTCGTTTGGATGTAATTGAAGTTCGAGATAAAAAAGGTTTTACTCAAAGGATGGTTATAATTAATATTGGGATTTTAATTCGGATTTTTCAGCCATGGAAGTAACAAGGTGTTCTCCTGTCGGGGAATTAAGCTAGCTGTGGATTACTTTAAAGGAAGAGGTCACAAGCAAATCACAGTATTTGTTCCTTCCTACAGGAAGGAATCTCCGAAACCGGATGACCCAGTTTCAGGTACAAACCAGTTATTGATCTAAAACTAGTTGAGCAATATTGTTCACTAAAGCTATAACGCTTTGCTATTCGATTATTGTCGTAAAAAAAATTTGCTATCAAGCTTTTCTTAATGACAAGAGGTCGTATTACTCAAGAGAACGAGATTGCGCAGGGTTTACTATGGACATATAACCGGTATTTCTGGTGTCACATTCACTAAGTGGAGTAATTTGGTGCACCTGTTTTACCTTATAAGCATGTACAAATACGCGCATGCCAAATCTTAAAATGCAGTGTAGAATAGTTGTTTGAGAAAAATAACAATTTTTACATCATTTGCATGATTCTCTGATTTTGATACATTTTACTCAAATATATACTTGAGATTATCACAAGAATCACAAGACAAAAAATTAAGTTTTTGGGTTATACTTCAAAATATGCATAAGTCCAAAGTGCAATTCCTATCTTATATAGAGCTTATCATGCTTCATATCAATGCAATAATTTTTTAGTTTTTATGATAAAAAACATGGTTCTTATTTTTTTACTTTGACCTGACAATTGAGTCATTAGACTTTAAACGAATAGTCGAAGAGAAGCTACTCATGTACACATTTGTGGACGACAGGTTGGTGCTTTAAATGCAGAACATTAATAAACCATCTATCTCACAGCCAAGTTAGCGAATGAGTAGGTTTTAATGAAAATTTTGTGTTATTTTTAGATTCATGCCTCCAGAAGATCCATTAGGTCGTAATGGACCCACTCTGGACCAGTTCCTGTCCAAGTCGGTAGTCACCCAACTTCCTCCTCCTTGTCCCTACGGTCGTAAATGCACCTACGGACAAAAATGCAAATACTACCACTCTAGCCAACCCAAATCAGTTAGTGAAACGTTAAGAAAACAAGCCGCTATGAAAACGCAGTCGGTACCGATCAAGCTTACAAGTAGCCAAACTCCAGTTTCCAGAACGCGCTCAGCCATCGTTCCAATGGAATCCTCAAAAGACTTATCAAGCATGGGTGCTAACCCTCATCGTAAACTACAAAGACAACTCAGCATTAATCCTACCGGAGATCCAAGGATTCATCAAAGTTTCCAACGTGGTGCTAGCCTCAACTCATCTACTTCTCATACAATGCTTCCTCATCATCAAGACTCTTATAGTTTAAGCCCATTCCCTGGTAATCCTACGTTAAGCGAAGTGTGGAAACCTGCAGACTGGACACTCCCAGGTTCTTCTACGAGGTCCCCACCCTCTCAGATTCAAGATGACTGGTTGAAATCCCAAATGAGTCATTTGACCGGTCCCCAAAACCAGCAGCAGCAACCCACGCTTCCCCAAGCTGCACGACCAATAAGTTCATCAGTGACCAACGATCCCAGCAGAACCACCATGTTTTACCATTTAGCAGCCATCTTTCCTGAGCACCAGGTTGAGCACGTGATGAGTTTATATCCGGACTGCAAAGATCCTAGTTTTATATGTAGACAAATTGTCAGCATTTTCAAGTAGTGCGGAGAAGTCACCGACACACTTTAAACATTGTTACGCATCATTTAATCATATATTATCATTATATATTTTTTTGTTAATAATATTGTTTACATCACACTTGTTAACACACGTTTTGCTGAGACAAGGTGTGTTGTTACTGATAAAAGAAAACATGTATTTGCCATTACATTGCGTGAACTCTTATGTAACTGCTCATGCAGTAAAAAAATATAGTTAGTTTACAAGACTTTTAAATGTTTATCTACTTAGTATGTCTTTAATAAACCGTTAATTAAGCACGTAACGTCATAAAACAATCCCTATTCATCATATCATTCATCATTTAAAGCCTCCATATATCTCATCATTAACTTAGCTCCTCCCATTTTAAAAGCGTCTTAACGTTATAAAGTGCATTTAACTTGTCCAATGCATAAGCATACAAACGCTTTCACTGTACATGAACGCTCCTGGACAGTTTATCATTTACCATTTTAGTCCTATGCATTTTTATATTCACCTCTCCCTCTACCTTTGTTCCTACCTGATCGACCAAACTTTAGCTTATGTAGCCTTATACCATACGCTCANGTTCCTACCTGATCGACCAAACTTTAGCTTATGTAGCCTTATACCATACGCTCACCATTCACACCGATTCTTTTACAGGCCTCAATGTAAGCAGTACATTACTTGTGATTACTAGGCCACTAAACGTTTTTGGAATTTATGTACCTACCTATATAAAGACACACTAGCTCTAGCTATACTCATAAGCACAAGTAGCTTAGAGATAGCTTCCCGTGCAATATAAAACAAGACGTTTCACGGACGTCACGTGTTTTTTGTTTATGTTTGTGGTGGACATTTACATTCATTTCATTATTTCAAAGACAGTTGTTGGGTGGTGTTGGTGGAGGCGTTTGTTTTAATTAAATTTAAAAAAAGCTGTTATTTTAGTAAAAGGACAATTTCCATTCGACCAAGTTAATTAAATTGTCTTCAGTAATATTTAACTGGCTTTTTAGCCGGTAAATTAATTTATATCAGCATTATGGATCGTAATCTACATTTGTTATTGCTGCCACATGTGGTAACATATTTATTTTAAAATTTAAATACGTGAATTATAGTAATGTTAAGATAGTGTTAAATGATAAAGTTTTAATTTAATTGTGTTTTTTTGTGATTGATTTGATTAACAGGTTCAGAACCATATTATGTCGTTTATGACCATTCCGGAGCTGTTAAAGATGCGGTGTGTGTGCAAGAGTCTGCGAGGCTGGGTGGACCGTGTGGAATCAAGACTGGCGGAGCATCTGCCCATGACGTCAAGTTAATTAAATTGTCTTCAGTAATATTTAACTGGCTTTTTAGCCGGTAAATTAATTTATATCAGCATTATGGATCGTCATCTGCATTTGTTATTGCTGCCACATGTGGTAACATATTTATTTTAAAATTTAAATACGTGAATTATAGTAATGTTAAGTTAGTGTTAATTAAATGATAAAGTTTTAATTTAATTGTGGTTTTTTTGTGATGATTTGATTAACAGGTTCAGAACCACATTATGTCGTTTATGACCATTCCGGAGCTGTTAAAGATGCGGTGTGTGTGCAAGAGTCTGCGAGGCTGGGTGGACCGTGTGGAATCAAGACTGGCGGAGCATCTGCCCATGACGGTGGTACTGCACAGGGGAGGATCAACGTTTACAAGGTTTTGCTTTGCTAAAAGCCAGCCACCTCACCTTATCTCTAAAGTGTACCTTGAAAGCGACACTCTGGATGTGTATGAAGACAAGGCGATGTCTCAGTTTCTTTATGACTATTCAGACTCCATAACGGAGTTACGGCTGAAGCGGTACTTTATTTGCAGCAGGAATGAGAAGCAAGCCCTGTTTTTGGAGGCGTTAACTAATCTGGAGAGTTTGGAAGTGGAGCAAGTTTGGCTGGCGAATGAAGACAATGGGAAGGGGAAGATACCGGGGAATTTTGGGAATTTGACAAATCTTAAGTTGGGACAGGTTTTGCCGTATGAGGTTGAGACGTATGAAGCTATTTCTGTGGTGGGGGATATTCCGTTAGAGCGTAGGAAGCAGATGAGGTGGTACACTTGGGATGTCTTGGATAGCTGTAATAGATTGAAGTTTCTTAGGATTCCCTTCTCGCCTAAAGCGTTTTTTGATAACACGTTTGACGAGTGCTTTCGTCTTTTGAATTATATTCGTATTCGGACTTTCCAGATCCCTGAAAGACGTTTCCGATCGAGGGAACATCTGATGCAGTGTGATATCAATGGGTTTAATAGTTGTACCTCCTCACTGGAAATACTCCTGATTATTGGAGCCAGAATGAGAATCCAATTCCTAAATGTAAATTCTAAAATTTTCAAGAGGGGATCCTCTTTTTGTGTTGTGGGTATTCCGCAAGGGGCTCGAAGAGATTACATTTATTCTTTTATGTCGACTTCTTTAGTGACAAGATCTTTTGATTTTTTGCATAAGATTACTATTAAAGCTTCTCTAATTCAAAATGAGTGCATAATTGGGAGGGAGAAAGGACCAGAGTTGTTTCCAAACTTGAAGGAAATTGACATTATTTTGGATATTGGATTCGATACACAAATCCCTCAGGCTTTGTATTCCCAAGGAAGAGGAGCAGGAAATGGAAATGAGGGGCAGAGGAATGTGTGCTTTCCAAGAGCAGACCAAGTTTTGAAATTCTTCTTTCCTGAAAACCTAAAGTATAAGCAAGTTCATACACTTTCAATCACGTTCGCACAACCTGTGTTCGAAAACCAACGACGTGCAGGTCCTGGAAGATTGGGGACTTTACCTGTCATCATAGATTGCCTGCCAAATGTTCGTAAACTGTGCATTAGTGGTTGGAATGGAAAGCGAGAAACGTTCTTTAAACTGTGGAGCGGATTCAGCCGCCTGAAAACTTTAATTATTGAACGCTGTAATACGTTGAATGCATCGTGTTTCATTGATGGAAATGGGAATCCTAACAACCCATCAAATTTTCAGTTTCTACCCGGTAACTTTATATTTCCTTGAAGCATTTTGCAAAAGTATTTGTAAATTATTGACTTATGACTAGATAATAAGATAATGAAATTTTTGTGTGTTGTATGTAGAATTGGAATTGCTTGAGTTAAGGGGGCTCAACGACATGCCTGGAATCACTAATCGAACCGGACTTGGTATGGATGTGTTTCGAAGAATGGGCTTGCAGCCATTTAAACTCCTCACTAAACAGATTCACGAGCAAACAGTAAGTCTCCTGTGTAGATATACATTTACGAAGAGTATCTCACTAGTTTGTCGTAAAATCTTGTGAAATTATTGATTTTATTTATATTTAGGCTGTATGGATACGTCCAGTGTCTTCTACGGGGCCCCCGTCGCTGGAGAATTCATTAATAGTGACGCGAAGTATTAGCAGGTCCAGGAAAAGGCCGAAAAAATGAAGTTTATAGAGCTTGAGGGGTTATCTAATGTATGTATGTAAAGTTTATATTATTAGTTTTTCAATGTCTAAGCGTTTTATGCATACCTTAGTAAGTATAAGGATGTGAATCTGTAAAATTCAAAGTATGAAGAACCTTTTATATTACATTGTTCATTGTTGATGTTTGTAATGTAAACAATATTTTTTCATCGTTCATCCATCGCTTATGATCGACTTAGAGTTAAACATCAGTCATTCCAGACTGACATTAGTTATTTGTTAAAACCTACATAATATTTATACTGTGCTAAAATAAAGATTGATTAGATTTTATTATGATATTCGTGATTTTTGTGTCATACTATTAAGTTGGCTTTATATTTAAATGAATCCTGTATTTTAAAATGCGTGAAATGAGTATTATAAAAAACATGTTGAAAAAATCTGACACAATTACTAAGTCCAGTGTCCAGTTTAAAAACAAGTTATAGTCTGAACTGAACAGGAAACGTTCGTCAACTTCAACTTTGACGGTATTTAAACGGTGACTACTACTAAAGCAAACTGATAACGAATTAAAAAAAATGTACTCTGTATCTGTATCAAGATTAGGTATCGACAAAGATAGCATCTTTACTTTCCTTTGTTCTGTCATGTTCATATATTTTGTAAAAATCTTTTGAAACGTAACTTAGAAAAAGTTTCACTTCTACTAGCTCTAGGTCTTGATTATAACAATGCAGGTAAACTTGACAGGTATGACAAACGTTTTAAAGCAGGCCATCCACCAATCATGTGTATTTTGTCAACAAACAAATTGAAACTTTGTTGACGTTGACATGCAATCCATTTGATGAGTTTCATTTTAAAGTACAACATGAAACCACAACGAAAAATACTAAGCGAGTGTATTAAAGAGCTAAATGCGTTCAATTTAATCTACTAATATGATCTTCAAATGGTTACTTATAAATATTGCCAGTCAAAAAATTGCTACCAGTCTCACTAATTGCTTTCTCATTTATGTTCGAGCGTATATAAATGAACTGGTACCAACAACTGAACCCCGATCAAATCTTAAACATGATTAGAATTTCAGGAAAAATTACACTAGGCGCAACGTTAACAATTTGGCTGGTAGTTTTTTCCTTTGTTGTGCGATCGGCAGTAAGTTTGTAATTACGTTTCCCTTAATTAATAGAATATTTCGTAACAAGTTAAAAAAAGTAGTTCTTTGTTTGTAATTTACTGCGTCGATCAATATGCTTTATTTTTGTATTTCAATATTTCCAGGAATGTAGCAAGAACAGTGGTCAAAATCAAAAGAATCAGCAAACTCCTGCGGCTGAAGACGAAACTGAGTTCTCTCCAGAAACCGTTGGGGTTCAAGGAATGGCGAGTTCTGGATTTGCATATTCGCAATCCACTTCAAAAGCGGTTCCTAAATGCTTGGGACAAGACATGAGACAAGAAAAAATTATACAAGTTACGGAATTCTGTGAGGAGCAAACTGGCGAAGGGAAGAATGAAACTGAAATTAAGGGTCACTCTTTGGTATGAATGGTTCTGAATGTGTCCCAAATTGACTTTATTGCCAGTAAAAAAGCTTCATATAAAACATTTCTGTTAATTTTCTAGTGCTTCACCGCTTGCATGTGGAAGTACATGGGATTGGTAAAAAGTTCTTTACAAATTGTGTAATTAACAAAATCGCTGTGTGTATTGTTGATTGGTAATGTTCGGGATGAAATTATCCTTTTTATATTAGATCGGAGACGATTTCATGTTTACTTCAGACATTGACGCAATGGTCATAGACACCTTTCCACCCATAGCGCACGCTCCAGTTATAAAAGCCGTTAGAAGTTGTGCAAAAGCAACTGGTATGTACATAAATCTCGACATTCATGTTTAAATACCACCTTATCCTTGCACCAAGATTTCTCGTACAAATTGAAATTCTATATTCACCTTTTTGCTACTAATTTAGTAACACATGCTATACTGTAACAATTACAATAAAAGCGAATTACTATTTTACAGTTTTACCGCTTAGTAGGGCGGATAATTGCACATCGTATGGACCTGTGAAAGGATGTATTTTAAAAGCTGTTCACAATGTATGTACATACTTAATTTTGTTTTTTAATACTTTAATTTACTATCTATTTTCTCTAATCCGAAGAGTTAGTTAAAAAATGTATTATTTTTCCCAAATCTAATTTCAGATCTGTACTGGAAATATTTGAAAGATTATTAAAGGAGAATCTTCTCTCCAATCGTACTTTTCTGTCTTGATTCCTCGATATGTCTTTTTATGATCTCTCCAAATAAACTAAAAGTATTCTACCGTTTTAAATGACTATGTTATGCTGCAATTATAACCATATTAAAACATTAATCTCGTAATTCATAAAATGCCATATAAACTATAAATGGCCTGATAAATCTCTTACGTATGTAAAACAATAGACTATTTATTAAATTGTTGAGGTTCTGGAAAGTCATAATCATTAAAGTGTATTTAATATAACGATACACTGGTCACTAGTATTTTTTCATTAAAAATTGATGTTTAAGCAAAAAGCATTAACATATTTGGTTTTGTTTTCAATTAAAAGCATCGCTGAAACAGATTAATAATGCAGTGCAGTAACAGTGTCATGGCATGGTCATCTTTCATTCTCTTTCTCACAGTTGAGACTCGCTAAACAGAATTTGTATGATAATACCTAATTGATAATATATCTAATTGATTCCTTTCTAGTGCAACAATATATCGCGCTTACTTCTATAGGAGAGGAGATAACAAAAGATAGCGGGGCTATTTATTTAGACCTTTGTGATGTTTCAAAAATTGCAAAATAAAATCTCGAATTTATTAATATGCAT